>JALGXP010001269.1:0-15121 GCA_023333625.1 Bothriochloa decipiens
TGCATTTTTGGATGGATGGTACTTGTAACTTGTACCTGCCTTCTTGTAATGGTTCGTTTCATGACTACTGATGGATCTCTTTGAAAGCATGACACCTCAGGCTCAGCTTCCAAGCTCACCATTTTTAGTTCTAAAAAAAAGGCCCGCTGTTTTTATTTAATAAAGGAAAATCAAAACCAGAAACGTGGCATCTAGAATATTGCACTGACCACTGAGCAATCGGATTTGATGCCATCGTATCTGTCAAGAGATTGTTTCCGACGATTTGTTGGAACAAAAATTGACACTTGCTGCAATATTGGCTACCAAACCCACCTCCTCGCATCAAAAAGTCATTGCAAACTGACTTCGTCCAGTTTGTATCGCTGAGACAGAAAAAACATATAGCGCCAAAGCTCAACGCATTAGATCTATGCTGGCCAACTATTCATATAGGCAGAAAAAAGGACACACGGTACGTCTAAACGTCATGGATTGACTCCTAATCATTGTGTTTGGAAGCCAAGCAAGTTCCTTTGCCCACAAGTTTCAGCAAACTGCAAGCGTAACTATGATACGGAAAATGGCCATGCTTTTTCGCCGTAGGCAGCATATGATAGCGGCAGAATAACTAATCGATCACGAAGGAGATTGATGGTCAATAAACAAACACTTCTCGCGATTTCTCCACGGTTTCAAAGCCAAGATGCGTAACAGGATGCACAAGTGCAAACCCTATCCCAATTAGAACGCAGTAGATTGGTGGCAGCCAGAAATTAAACTACCGTGTACCTAATCTGAAAAAAATGGTTTGCTTCCACTAGGCCTTTCCCCTTTGCATCTACTGTTCCGTGGATTCAACGCAAATGCTGATGCTTTTACTACTGTTTAAGAGTATTACGGACGTCTGGATGCTTGAATCACCAGAAAGAACTCTGAAAGCCGACGCAAATGAATGAAATAACTGAAAGACATGACAGCATATAAGCACAGTGTAGACGACTCGGGTGTTGGCTCGTTGCAGAAGCGTGTGGGAGAAGAACTGCCTTTGTTCAGTGAAATCGCGGCGCCAGAGGGGCCGGGCAGACCAGTGGGTGCACCAAACCATCTGCACAGTTTGAATGATCCACGATGACATGATCAGCTTGGAGCTTCACGCGCAGTAGCCTGCTGGTAACATTTCCCCCATGCTCGAATTCAAAAGTTCGAAACCTAATCGACCAACCACCCACGGCGGGAACACGACGGGGCGAACGCATGGAGAGCCGGCGCGTTCCCTCGAACGCTATATATTCCGTGCCTGCTCGGTGGCAAAGCCTCTCATCGCCAACTCGGAAACCTTCAGAGGAAAGCCGCTTACCACTAGCAAAGCCCCCTCCCGGTTCCATCGCCGGTGCGCGAGCTATCGAACGCCGACGCGGCAACATTTCGCTCTCGCCATGGCATCGTCCCATCTGCTCCTTCTCCTCTCGGGCCTCGCGCTTGCGCTGCTCGCGGCGGACGCCGAAGTGCACCACCACGAGTTCGTTGTACGTTTCAGGCCGTGAATACATGCATATGCTTGGTAGACCTGTTTTTCAGTGCCCGCAGCTGCTGATCGATGTTATGTGTTTTCTTGGGTTTGTGCTGGTACTCATCATCACTCAAGGTCCAAGAGACGCCAGTGAAGAGGCTGTGCAAGACGCACAACATCATCACGGTGAACGGGCAGTTCCCGGGGCCGATGCTGGAGGTCAGGGAGGGCGACACGCTCGTGGTCAACGTCGTCAACCGGGCGCAGTACAATGTCACCATCCACTGGTACGAAATACACTGTACCCTTCGTTGCTCGTCTTCGCTTTCTCAATCAGGCTGCTGTCTCGATCATGTGGTCTGGTCGATCAATGCGCGCGTGCGCTTCTGTTCTTATTTGCATGGTTTCAATGGCGTGTGTGCAGGCACGGCGTCCGGCAGATCAGGACTGGGTGGGCGGACGGGCCGGAGTTCGTAACGCAGTGCCCCATCAAGCCCGGTGGCAGCTACAAGTACAAGTTCACCATCCAGGGGCAGGAGGGCACGCTGTGGTGGCACGCGCACAGCTCCTGGCTCAGGGCCACCGTCTACGGCGGGCTCATCATCCGTCCCAGGGAGAACAAGAGCTACCCCTTCGCCAAGCCCTCGCGCGAAGTCCCCGTTATCCTCGGTCTGCACCATCTTGCTTTTCCTCTCCTCGTTTCTTATTTGTTTCATTCACGTCTAATCTGACCAACCAATGCTATACTGAAAATCCTGACGGTGATGGATCGATGTCGATGGGCAGGGGAGTGGTGGGATGCGAACCCGATCGACGTCATCCGGGAGGCGCAGAAGACGGGCGGCGGCCCCAACGTCTCCGACGCGTTCACCATCAACGGCCAGCCCGGTGACCTCTACAAATGCTCCCTGAAAGGTACAGTACGTAGCTCATCTCGCATGCCCATGCATGTTTGGGTGGGTGCACGAAACAGAGCACGCGTCCTTACTTTGCTCGGCATTATAATCGGCGTGCAGAGACGACGGCCATTCCGGTGAAGGCCGGCGAGACGGCGCTGCTGCGGTTCGTCAACGCGGCGCTCAACCACGAGCTGTTCGTCACCATCGCGCAGCACAAGATGACGGTGGTGGCCACCGACGCGTCCTACACCAAGCCCTTCACCACCTCGGTGCTCATGATCGCGCCGGGGCAGACCACCGACGTTCTCGTCACCATGGACCAGGCGCCCACCCGGTACTACATCGCCGCGCGCGCCTACGTCTCCGGCCAGAACGTGGCCTTCGACAACACCACCACCACGGCCGTCCTCGAGTACGACTGCGGCTGCGCCTCCGACTTCGGCCCCAAGATACAGCCGGCGTTCCCGGCGCTGCCGGCCTTCAACGACACCGGCGCCGCCACCGCCTTCGCCGCGGGGATCAAGAGCCCCAACAGGGTCCAGCTCCACGAGAACGTCGACGAGTACCTCTTCTTCACCGTCGGCCTCGGCCTGATCAACTGCAAGCCGGGCCAGCTCTGCAAGGGGCCCAACAACAACACCCGCTTCACGGCCAGCATGAACAACGTCTCCTTCGTATTCCCCCAGAAAGACTCCCTCCTCCATGCGCACTACTACAAGATCCCCGGCGTCTTCACCACCGACTTCCCGGCGTACCCGGCGGTGCAGTTCGACTACACAGGAAACGTCAGCCAGGCACTGTGGCAGCCGGTCCCCGCGACCAAGCTGTACCCGCTCAGGTTCGGTTCCGTGGTGCAGCTCGTTCTGCAGGACACCAGCATCGTCACCGGGGAGAACCACCCCATCCACATCCATGGCTACGATTTCTTCATCCTCGCCGAGGGTTTCGGCAACTTCGACGCCAAGAAGGACGTTGAGAAGTTCAACTACGTGGACCCGCCGCAGAGGAACACCGTGGCGGTGCCTGTCAACGGCTGGGCAGTCATCCAGTTCGTCGCCGACAACCCAGGTGTGTGGCTCATGCATTGCCATCTGGATGTGCACATCGGCTGGGGCCTGGCAATGGCTTTCCTAGTGGAGGACGGGTATGGGGAACTGCAGTCCCTGCCGCCGCCCCCAGTTGATCTTCCCATGTGCTAACGATCAGCAGAAGATACTTGTTGAGGAACTGGAAGCCTGTTCACGTTTTGTATGTTTTAATTGTGACTTTTTCTGGGGGTTTTATTCGTGATCTTAAATTCTAGGGGACTTGATTTTCCAGCTTGTTTTTAAGTTCTCCACTGTAAATCTATGTATGACATTCAGCATATTATTTGAGAATAAATTATTTCTTTGTACGATCAATTACCGAAACAACCAATCTGAGATGTGCAACGGCAAATCTAAACACTGTTCTTTGAGAAAAATTCAAGATTGATGACTGCAAGCAGGAGGTATAAGAATATCCAGAACCATTATTCAATACGTACCTGTCAAGGACAATTTTAGATGGAGGGATTGCAACTAATGTAACCCATTGTTAGCAAAAAGTGGAGCTGACGCCTCCAACTCAGATCAAATAGAAACATACTAGTTGTACTAACAGTTTAAAAACCTATTCAGTTAAAGCTGAAGATGGATATTACATATAATTACTAACATGCAAGTCTCAATTGCAAATTCACCTCCTGTACGGGTTTGGTAGTATGATCCCCAAACTGAAAGAGCTTCAGACTTCAGAATCAAGCTGCCCAACCACCAAATTTGTGATCTTAATTCCAGGGGACTTGATTTTCCAGCTTGTTTGAACTTTTCCCTGTAATTCTATGCAATTTTCAATGACATTCAGTATATTATTTGAGAATAAATTCTTTCTTTGTACAATGTATTACTGAAACAACCAACCTAAGATGCGCAACGGCAAATTTAAACACTGTTCTTTAAGAAAAATTCAAGACTGACGACTGCAAGCATGAGGTATAAGAAAATTCAGAACCATTATTCTACCTATGAAGGACAATTTTAGATGGAGGGATTGCTACTAATATAACCCATGTGTTAGCACAAAGTGGAGCTGACGTCTCCAACTCAATCAAATAGAAACATACTAGTTGCATTAACAATTAAAAAACCTACTCAGTTTAAAACAATTTTAAAATCTGGAGATAGATATTACTTATTAATTACTAACATGCAAGTCTCAAACGCAAATTCACCATCTGCACGGGTATAGTAGTATTGATCCCAAACTGAAAGCGAGCTTCAGACTTCAGAATCAAAGCCGCCCAACCACCAAATTTCTTTACCTATGAATTAGACATCACCCCTGATACAATCAGATCATGCGGTCCATATCAGATGATTACTTCCAAACAAGACCAATACTCCATGGTTGGTAAATGCTACCTCGTAAACAAGAGAGAATGATGGCAGAATTTGAAAGGATGAGTCACACTATACATAGGCTATGTCAACCACCACTCATTTTGAAAGGATGAGTCACACTATACTCCTCCATGATCAATACTTACATAAGCAATGCCTTGTCAAAACTAATCTCAATTCTTCACATTTTCTAACTTCTATTATAGCCAAGTCAACCACCACTTTGGGATCCTAGTATCCTACTACAGTTGATTTGGCATCAATATTAAATTGTAAAAAAGGACGTACCCAGTGATGTGACGTAGGCTTCCGCACTGCGGGGTCTGGGGAAGGGAAAATAGTCAGCAGCCATCCCTGCACAAATATGCAGAGGCTGGGGCTTGAACCCTGGACCTATTGGTCACAGGCGGTAAAGCTCTACCGCTTGCACCAGGGCCGCCCTTCATCAATATTAAATTGTGCAGTAGTATAATAGTATAAAGGACGTATCCAGTGCCGCAGGCTCCCGCACTGCGGGGTCTGGGAAAGGGAAAATAGCCAACAGCCTTTCCCGCACAAATATGCAGAGGCTGGGGCTTGTAGTATAATAGTATAAGCAATCTTAAAAATACAACAACTGTCAGTCATACGTATCATGAGTTAGTCATGGGTCATTCAAGCAGACAAGACTATGAAACCACCTTTCTGCTAGGTTGGTCCCCCTTTTTTTAACCACCTTCATAGATTGACTCATGATGAACTGATGATTGGGCTGCCTGCACTGATGTAATATAAATACAGTATATTTATGCAGTAACCTGCACTCAACAAGAATCACATTGTTAGCCTGAAGGATACATCAAAACAATTTCAGCATCATACGACAAAAATTTTTAGAACAGACCCCTAGTTTTAACTGCAAGCAAGAATTTCAATAAAAAAATAAACAATGCTAAATGTGTTGTTGAGAGACTGAAACAGTTTTACTTTGACAAACATGGTAACTGCAGCCAATCAAACTTTCGCAATGTTGTTTTTTCCATAGTAAAATACATGTATAGCACTCCCTAAGTTTAGGGCACTAGCTCAATAGCTTTAGGATTACAGATACACATCTCACTCTACGCTTTATGCCAACTTAAGATTTAGCTGGATGACTACCTTTGCCACAATTTTGGTTCACCCATTTATTTTGCCCCATGGGCACCTTCTTGTCCTGTAATTTCTGAAAACTCTGGCATAGTTGTACAGAGTGAAACAGCTAATAAAAGGAAGCATCTGAGATCTTATCTAATGCACAACTTATCATTTTTAGAAGTTATAAAAAAAAACTTGTCATTTTAGAATGCACTGTACTAGTTATGTTCTCTCCAAAACTGGCATCCAAAGTACTATCTAGGATGCATTGTCATATGTTCACCACAATCCAATATTGCTCAGAAGATCAAATGAAAACAACAAATATATCAAATACTGATCACAGCCCCTAAGCATTCAGAGTTGACAATGGATTTTGTACACGAGGATCTCAAATTTCTAATGAAGCATAAATAACCAGAGATCCATAAAATTTGTCATGATGTACACATGAATAATGAATGTAAAGAGCACACTGATACATGTTAGCAATTTGACAATGCTTAATGCTCATTGCCACCAGATTTGATGGAATGCAAGAGAAGTACAGCTCTTGCAAGACCTTAGCATAATTCCACAAAAATACTACAGAAAAATGGGATCCATATCCATAGCTACTCGCAGTGAAGTACCACATGAGCAAGGAGCTAGTTTCTACAGCTTCTGGATCAGATCCCTATCGATTTCGACTTGAAGTGAATTCCCCGAGCACAAGAATCCTACCGGTCCTGGACGCATCAAACCCCAGATCCGGGCGACGCGAGGAAGGAGATGAGCCTGCTGGTGGGGTTTCCACCGGACGCGGCAGTCGGATCATCAAGGAAGAGGTCCTCCGGAACGCGGCAGGCGCCGTGCGCGGCGACGATGGCGCCCCCCACACAAAGCCCGGAGATGATGAGCGACGCCACGGAGGTGAGGAAGAAGGCGAGCAAGGACGCGACGACGAGGCCGAGCAGCGTCTCGCGGTCGGTGAAGGTGCGGCTGAAGAGCACGACGGGCTGGTCCGGGGCACGGAAGACGTAGAGGAAGCACCAGGCGCCGAGGACGCCGAGGAGGGCGAGGAGCGAGAAGGGGTGCGCCAGGAGCGACGCCGCGAGGGAGACGGCGACGACGGCGGCGTAGTTGACGCGGAAGTAGGCCAGGTTGCGGCGCAGCCGCGAGGTGGCCTCGGAGAGGGAGTCCGGGCGGGAGAAGGCCGACCGGTCCAGCAGCTCCGTCCAGGGACGCTGGTTCGCCAGCGAGCGCCGCGCCGTCTCGGCCAGCCGGCTCACGAAGACGCGGAAGGCCGGCGTGGCGAGCGGCAGGTCGGAGAGGCCCGTCGCGGAGGATGCCCCGGAGCCGCCGCCGCTGCCGGTGTTGGTCACCGGGAGCAGAGGCGCAGGCGTCGCCGAGGCCATGGTGCCCTGTTCTGCGGAATCTGAACTGGGGATTGGCTCGACCTCTGCTTCGACTGCGAGCGGCGGTTATCCGAACGTCCTCAATTTTCACGAACAAAAATCACACGACCACGAATAATATAATAGTTTGAAGTTTAAACCATTACATTATTTAGTTATAATTAATATAAAAATCTATACATCGAATAAAATAGTATATTTAAAAGAAATTACATAAATAATACTCAGTCTGTTCGTTTGAACTTATCAGCCAAACCAGCCAGCCATTCAACAGTATTTTTCTCATAAAAAATCAGCAGCAGCCCCAAAACCAGCCAGCCAGAAACGACCAAGCGAACAGGACGATTGTCACACTGACAAAAATCATCAGAGTAGCAGCGTCTAGAACAGCTGCAGTAGACGGAAGAAACAACAAATCTCCAAAAGAAGCCTGAGCGTAGGTACGAGACGTCTACTTCTCATCGGTAAAGTCGTAATCGGGTTCACCTGTCAAATAATTTTCAGTACGGTTTGTACTGGCCACTCGTCCCACCCTATGTTTTGCTTTTCCTATGTAGTATTTTGGTGGATACAAGGGATATAATCAAAGAGTCATATTATTTGGCTATGGTTTCCTGTGCAAGTAGTAGCCATCATCATATAATAGTAATTCATCAAGTTTTAACCCATTCTCGTCCATCATCATTCCTATCTCACCATCACACACGTCTCACCCTCTCGCACTCAGTCGACAGGTCTAACTCCCTCTCGGAGCCTGTTTCAGCGGCTCACAGCCGGAAAGGGTAACACCAGGGGGAAGAATAGAAGGACTCACCTCACTACTCCTGAGAAGCGTAGGTCGAGGGAAAGGCCATACCGAGGCCGCGGACTATATATAGATTCAAAACTCTGTAGAGCATGTACTCCCGTAACCACAAGATCACCATCATCGGCGGTGCCCCGCCTAAGCTGATTCCGGCTGCTTTCTAACCGGTGCGATGCCACCCTACCACTCAGTACTGGGACATTTCGGATAGGTACCACCGGCACACTGAGACTGTGAGACATAGTACCGGACCCCCGAGGTCACTATGTTGTCTAAGGAGGGTGTACGTCCCAATGCCTGTACCTCTCGACACTATCTGCTAACAACCTAGTAGTAGTGGCACCGTCCTAACTAGTCAGACATCCGTCCCCCGCCCATACAGGGGCGAGCGGTGAGCACGTAGGTCCCAAGGTTCCGGTCCTCAAGAGATATCAGCTTCTAGGGGGATCAAACATGATTATCTTCTCATAGGGACTACAACAGCCCGTGTTACAACAACACCTCCTACCCGGGGCCTCGCTCCACGAAGGATCTCACCCCCGGGATTACCGTATACCTCACAATGTGCCCGCCACAAGCACCTTATACCGAAATGCCCAGAACACATCCCCCGGCAAGACTCGTCCATAAGGCTCGTCGTAGAATCCTGTCTGATCAACTCAACCCTCACCACACACCCAAGACACACGCAACACTCTCCTCGAGTTAAGTGGCACCACATGCCTTAACCATATAACCATACTCTCCACCATGCATCACATCACACATATATAAGCGTAGTAGAAGTAAAATATTATAAGTAAATAAGTATGCGTCTAGCCTATCAGCGGGTGTGCAGGAGTAAGATTGCGACAAGATAATAGCTCATCAAGCATATCTACCATGCAACCTATCATCAGGTGATATTCATAAATAAAGCACTAGCAAATTAGATATTATGCCATGCGTAATAGGATCTACGAGGTTGGGTAGGGTGTGGCACTTGCGAAGTCGTCACTGAGATCCTCCTCGTACTCGTAGTCGTCCTTCTCAAACTGCTCCTCCTCTGAAACGAGACGTAAATAGCCGCGTTAGTGACCCCTATAGAGTATCACAAAGAATCAATAAAATCTAATAACTCCAAAAATAATCATACATAAGCCTATGACGTAGAGCTTATTTTTATGAAAATTTTGACACTTGGTTCATATTTTTCGGAGTTCGTATGAATTAGTTATGAATTTCTGAAGTTTAATCTATTTTCTGAAAAAGAAAAAGGGTGGATTAACTAGAAGCTGACACGTGGCGGCTTCTGATTAGCTCATGTGGCACTGCAGGTCCAGTAGGGGTGGCGCAGCGACGACGTCATGCTGACGTTAGCGTGGGTCCGGCGTCTTAGTCACTGACAGGTGGGGCCCACTGTTCTGGTCGCTGACATGTGGGACCGGGGTCAACGGTCAACATTGACCGGTCAACGGTCAACGCCGACCGGGCCCCGACTGGGCCTGCGTAGGGCCGGATCTGGGCCGGGTGGGGCCGGCCCAGCTCGAACATGTGTCGGCTCGTGGTTCAACCACGTGGCCCTTCTGGGCTCTTACTGGGCTGGTCTACGGCCTTTGGCTCCATGAGCCAGGTCCATGGTGGACCGGAGACTGGTGGCTTACGTGGCCCTTGCCTATTAGTCCAGCGCGGAAGCTTGTGGACTCGGTCCACACGGGAGGGGAAACTTTACCCTTCCCCTTTGCGTGTCGCGGCTGGCCCGACGGCCATCGCCGGCGGTGAGCAGGTGAGCGGCAGCTGCGGCTGGCGCGGGCTAAGCAGGGTAGCGGCTAAGGCATCACAGCGGCGAGGCGGAGGCGACTGCGGGGTCCGAGCGGGCTCACGGGGCACGGCCTCGCCGGCGCGCATGGCGGCGACGCCCGGCGGCATGGCCGCAACTGCGAGGGGCAGCGGCGCGCGGGAGGCATCATGGGTCTATGCGTTAGGCCCGCGCGGCCAAGGCAAGCATGAACAAAGCGTCAATTTGGGAAAAACGGGACTCCTAGCGGGCGATCGATGGCGGCGGACGGCGTTGGCGACGACGGAGCTCCGGCAAGCATCGATTAGCGCCATCTTCTTCCTTCCCTTCCAATTCGAGCAGCTCGGAGCTCGAAGAGCTACCTACCGCAGTTACCGGAGGCTCAGCGGGGCGCGCACGACGTTGGACGCCACGGCGGCGCTCCGGCGGCCGGGAGACATGGCGGCCAGGGCTGCAAAAGGGCGTGGCCCCACTGTGGCCATTGCCAAGCTCCAAGGAGTTGCCCGGAGGACGTTCTACACTACGATGGACTCTAGGGTGGGGTTAATGAGGCAAGAGGAGGTCGTACAGGTGGGAACGCAAAGGATGAGCTGGCCGGTGGCCATGGTGGTGGAGCACGGGCGACCTCACCTGCGCGGTCGACGGTGCTGGCGACGAAGCGGCGGGCTCGGTGAAGGCGTAGCAGAGTAGCGGCGTTGGTGAAGTCGTGCGGGGCCGCCGGGGTTCCTCCGACGCGTAGCACGATGGCGGAAGGCGACAGTGCTTTGGTTTCGAGCTCCGCTCCTCCCTAGCTCCTTCCCCTTCCCTCCTCTCCTCTTCTTCGCAGCAACGGGCGTGACACGGTCGGGCGAATGAGGCAGGTGGCGTAGGGGTAAACCCTAACGGACCGGGGCCCCTCCTTTTATACAACGGCGGTGAGCGGCGGACGGCGGGGATGCCTGATGCCCATCGGGCGGCTGGGGCTGCGCCGAGCTAGGGTTAGGGCTTCGGGGGCGCGTGGCGCGGGCAGGCGGCGATGGACGGCATCGCCGCGGTCACGGGCGCAGGACGAACTGCCGGGGGGGGGGGGCGCCATTGCCAAAAACGGTGCGACGGACGGGACGTGCTGATGCACAGAAGTGGGAAAAGGGAGAGCATGACAGGTGGGGTCTGCGTGGCAGTGGCAGCGGGGCGGCGTGCGGCGCTGGCGCCTCTTGCTGGGCCGGCTCGCCCACATGGGCCGCGGTGCGAGCAGGCAGGCCGGGCGGGCACGCGGGAAAGCGGCGCGCGGGGCGACTTGCGGGGCAGCCTGGCCATGTGGGCCGGCAGGCCGCGGCGGCGGCTGGCGAGCAGGCGCGGGGTAGCGGCAGGCGGCTTGGGCCGCGGGGGCAGGCCGCGCGGCGAGGCCAGCAGGCCGAGCTGGGCCGCGCGGTTGGCTGGGCTGCTTTGCCTATTTCTTTTTTTTCCTCCTTTACTAATTGCTTTTCTATTTCTTTTCTCAAGCCTCCCACTATGCCATGTTCAAGTTAGTGCTAAACCAAGTTAGTGTTCATGACACTTATGTCATGATAGGTCTACTAGGGTCTCGTGGTAAAGATGGTAGCCATGTCAAGGTAGCAAATATATACACACGTGTTAAAAGATTATTTGATTTTACTAGACATTACATAAAATTAAATAAGAGACAAATCATACTCATGTAAATTAAATGCAAATCTTACTTACATTAGGTGCTACTTGTGCATCAATTAGGTAGTTTCCTATATGACAACAATGGAATACTTTTAGAAAAATTTTTTTGATTGTGATTTTTGATGTTTGAAATTCTTAAGGTTGTTACAGTTATCTTGGTTTTATGCTTCAGCATATTGGTGCTTCTATGCCTGTCACCACTACACAGTGGTTACGCGGCTAACACGAGGCTTTCCCACGAACGCACGATAAACTTCCTTCGGGTGCGTTCAGATCTGCAGAAATACTTCGTGGGCCTAGACCTAACTTTTCACTAGGCCACATTGGGATGCAGGCCTTAAATGGTAGCCCGTGTTGCCATTGAGCTGGGAGATCGTACCACACCGTCGGCCTGGTAACAAAACAAACTAGCAACAGGCCCAAGCCGAGCCTGGTGGTGTGGTCCGCATCTCGCTTTCGCGTGAATCACGGGCATTCTCGTCCTGTCCTTCATCTTTGCCACCAACGTGACGCCAAAACGATAAACCCCATTCTGTAACCCTACCTGTCAGAGAGCATTTAAATTTCTCTGCTCTGAGAGCGCCGTTGCCGCTGCCCTTGCGCTTTGCATTTATGCTTTCCCCACCCACCGATCCGCTCCACCGGTACCGGCTTTCTCCTCTCCCGAGGTCACCGCAGTTTTACTGTCCTTTCCCGTCACCGACTTCATCCGACCGTCAAATCGTCAAGTCCAGCCTCGAATCCGCCGTCCGCGAGTTTTACCGCCCAGCTCTCCGGCACGGGGTACGGTAAATTCGGTAACCGGCGCCTCCCTACTCCGGTCCGAGCAGTGTGAGCGGTCATCCTTGTCGCTGCCCGATAAACCACCACCATCGCACCCCGGCCCTCTCCGCCGCAGACTCAAACCCTAGCCGGAACCTCGCGCGCTGATCAACGGGAGGGGAGAGTCGTCCGCAACCTCGTTCGGCGGGGGTGATGGCGGAGGACGGCGAGGAGAAGCTGCTCGCCACGGTGCAGCACATCGTGGATACCCTTGGCCGCACCGACACCATGACGGAGGACATACTCAAGGTCTTCTCCAACTACGACGGCCGCCTCTCGCTCGACAAGCTCTACGCCACGCGCGCCGCTGCGGCGGCGGTCGGAGGGCCCGGGGAGCGCTCCGTGCCGGCCTCACCGCCCATGCCGCCGCCTCCGGTGGCGCCGTCGGCGGCCATGCCCCCGGTGACGTCGCTGGAGCGGACCGTGCGCACGCTGGACCGGCAGATCTCGCAGTTCGTCACCATGGATAGGCTCATTTGGGCGGACTCGGCGGACGCGGACGCGTTCCTGGAGGCGGTGGACGACCTCGTCGGCACCGTGCAGGAGCTCGACGCCGCCGGGACCAACCGCGGCCTGCTCGACCGCGCCGACGAGCTGCTGAGCCGGTGCATGGCCCGGCTCGAGGACGAGTTCCGGGCGCTCATCGAGCGCCCCGACGACGCGGCGCCTCAGGTGCCCGGTGGGTTCGGGTCCGATGACAGCGAGGAGGAGGAATACGACGCGGATGACGGCTTTGGCGACGAGCCCATCCCAATCGCGAGGCCGGTATCGGACTTCGACATCGTCATCGATGCTCTCCCGCCGGGCTCGGTCTCTGATGTTCACCAGATTGCCCGGCGGATGGTGGACGCCGGCTTTGGCCGCGAGTGCGCCGAGGCATACGCGGCCGCACGCCGCGGTTTCATCGACGAGAGTGTCGCTCGTCTCGGCATCCGTTCCCGCACAGCCGACGAGGTCCACTCCTTGCCATGGGAGGAGCTCGAGTTCGACATTGCTCGCTGGATCCCAGCCTTCAAGATGGTGTTTCGGATTCTAATCCCCAGCGAGCGCCGCCTTTGTGATCGTGTCTTTGAAGGCCTCGCTCCGTACGGCGACCTTGCCTTTGTTGCCGCCGTGCGCACACAGGCGCTTCAGCTTATTTCATTCGGAGATGCAGTTGCTGCTGCCAGCCGCGCGCCAGAACGGCTCTTCCGTGTTATTGACATGTATGAAGCAGTCCGAGACCTCCTCCCCGACCTCGATCCTGTCTTCTCTGATCCCTACTCTGCAGCTCTTCGTGCTGAGGTATCAGCTGTGTGCAACACCCTTGGTTCCTCAATCAAAGGTATATTCATGGAGCTGGAAAATCTCATCCGCCGTGACCCAGCCCGTGTTGCTGTGCCTGGTGGTGGCATACATCCAATCACTCGGTATGTCATGAACTATCTCCGTGCCGCATGTGGTTCGCGGCAAACACTGGAGGAGGTGATGGAAGGTGACTTGGGGGCTGTTGGCACAGCGGCTATTGCTGTCGACCCTGATCGCCCTACTTCATCGCTAGCTGTGCACATAGCTTGGATCATGGATGTGCTTCACAAGAATTTGGAGACCAAATCGAAGATATACAGGGATCCGCCACTTGCTTCCATATTCTTGATGAATAACGGGAAATACATTATTCACAAGGTGAATGACAGTGAGCTTGGGGTTTTGCTTGGTGATGAATGGATGAAGCAGATGATGAGCAGGGTGCGCAGGTGGAGTATGGAGTACCAGCGTGGCGGCTGGGCAAAGGTCATATCAGTGCTGCAGACTGGAGGCCCTGGTGTTGGCAGTATCACTGTGAAGTCCATGCTTCAGAAAATGCAGATGTTTAACAGCTACTTGGAGGAGATTTGCACGGTGCAGTCCGATTGGGTGATTGCAGATGAGCAGTTACGAGCAGATGTTAAGTCAGCGATAGTGGATTCTGTTATGCCTGCATATAGAGGTTTAATTGGGAGATTGAGATCATCTCCTGAAGCTGCCCGAGACCTGTTCATCAAATACACCCCAGAGGATGTTCAGGCACGCATCCAACATCTATTTGAAGGAGTGGCCAAGTGATTAGTTAATTATGTGATCTTATTATTATAGCTATTTTAGTGGATATCACAACCTTAGTTATGGTGACATTCTGTGCTCAATGATGTGTTGCAAAAGGCTGGACTTTGCTTAGATGAGGAAATGCTATCATCTCCAGCTGTGTAAATTTGTAGGTGTTTCTGTATCAACTATCAACTGGTAATTTTATCCTAATGTGTCATATGTTTGTTTCTTATTGGTTGATGGTTTGATTTCTCCTTCAGCTATGAGTAATTAGGTGTGTTTTGTGTACTTTTTACTTAATTAGTTATCTTAATATTTCATATTTAGTGAACATCTTTTACCAAGGCCAGTAGTAGCGGTGATAGGCCCTATTCTAGGAACAATTACTAGTTAATCTACTCTATTCTCTCCTGGATTTTTGCCCCAGCTGATCCAATCATGATTCTTAAATCTTCATTTACCATTTGTGAATGAATTTGCATCATAAGGTTGTAAGAGAAAGTTGTTATGTGTTATAGATTGAACCAGAATAAGGGATTCCATTACTTAGGTAAACTATTAAAATTCACTTTTGAGAATGAATATGGAAGAAGACTAAGAAAGGTTACTTGAATACATCAAGCATTATATAGAATTACATGTATGCAAGTAC
>JALGXP010001270.1:0-15119 GCA_023333625.1 Bothriochloa decipiens
ATACTGGCAAGTCGACGAAATCTACAGAAAACCACGGCCTATATATGCGAACTCATGCCGAGTCCATCCCTGGCAACGCGCTAACGAAGCTAGCAAGCGTAGCGTCGTCGGCCATGTCCAAGCCAAGGTGAGTGTGCTGGCTCTGGCTGTGTGCTGTCCATTATTCTTGGTTGGTTCACCGACAAGACTGCGTTCGATCCGATCGGACTGAGTGCAGGCTGGACGGCAAGGTGGCGATCGTGACGGGCGGCGCGAGCGGGATCGGCGAAGCGGCGGCGCGGCTGTTCGCGTCGAGCGGCGCCACGGTGGTGATCGCGGACGTGCAGGACGCGCTGGGGGAGGCGGTGGCGGCGTCGGTGGGGTCCGGCCGGTGCGCGTACGCGCGGTGCGACGTGACGGACGAGGCGCAGGTGGAGGCGACGGTGGCGCGCGTGGTGGCGGCGCACGGGCGGCTGGACGTGATGCTGAGCAACGCCGGGGTGCTGCTCCCGACGGGGTCCGTGATGGACATGGACCTGGCGGAGCTGGACCGCGTGATGGCCGTCAACTTCCGCGGCGCGGCGGCTTGCGTGAAGCACGCGGCGCGCTCCATGGTGGCGTCGTCCGGTTCCGGTTCCGGCGGCGGCGCCATCGTGTGCACGGCGAGCGTGGCGTCGCTGCAGGGCGGGTTCGGCCCGGCGTCGTACACGGCGTCCAAGCACGCGCTGCTGGGCCTGGTGCGCGCCGCGGCGGGGGAGCTCGGGAGGCACGGTGTGCGCGTCAACTGCGTGTCCCCCGGCGGCGTCGCCACGCCCATGAGCTGCGCGCTCATGGGCGTGGGCCCGCAGGAGCTGGAGGCCATGACGGTGCCGCACAACGTCCTGCGAGGGAAGGTGCTGCGCGCGGAGGACGTGGCCGAGGCCGCGCTGTTTCTCGCGTCCGACAAGGCCGCCTTCATCAGCGGACACAACCTCGTCGTCGATGGCGCCACCACCGCCGTCAACCCCGCCGTGCTGCAAACCGTCGGGCTGTGAACTATAGTATATACATATACACACTTTCAGTGCAATGTTTCGTTTTTTTTTATTGGTTGCCATCAAGAAATCTGCTTTCGCCACCTCCCTCTGCTCATACATCTCTGCATCCAAGTCTCCTCTCCCCACCATTGCTGAAGCTGAGCACTCGTGCTATGCTTTGCTGCGTCATCAACGACGAACTCTGTAGAAAAAACAGCTGCGCCATGTTATTCTCGGTTCTCCCATTTCATTTCATGGAACCAAACCAAACAGATCGTGCAGCGCAAGTGTGCAATGCAAGTGGGGTGGATTTGGATTCGGATTCTGAAGTCTGAACACGACCCGAGGAACTTTTGGGCAGGGCAGCCACTGGATCACGTGGCGCTGACAAAAAAGCGCGTGGGCTGACAATTAGGCCTCGTTTAGATACCAAAATTGGTATCTCAATTCTGCATAGTAAATGTCCCGTCACACTGTAGCAATTTTATTTTTGTTTGGTAATAATTGTTCAAATATTGATTAATTAGGTTTAAAATATTCGTCTCGCAAAGTATAATAAAACTGTATAATTAGTTTTTTATTTTATCTATATTTAGTACTTTATATATGTGTCGACATTTTGATGTGACGAGGAATAAGAATTCTGTATAGTAAATTTTGAATATCAATTTTGGTATCTAAACAAGGCCTTAGTAGTCGTTGTGGATGCAAATCGTAATCACTGCCGTTTGACACTTAGACAGGCAGAGAGATTAGTTTAACAGCTGTGTGTCTGATTCAACAGACTTTGAGATCTTGCGCTAGCAGCAAGCCAGGAACGGGACCAAAGCTTCGAGGCCAGCTGATTTGACTAACCTTTGGTCAGCTGATTTGACTTCACAATTAGTTCAAGCGATCAGTGGAATAACAACTAGTTCAGTAGTCCTAGGTGATCTAAACATGCCGCTCATACTAGTGCAGCGGTCACTGGTCAGCAGTTGCAACGCCATGGACGCCTGAATAGGCCCAGAGAGGCTTCAGAAGTTCAGATGCAGCATTGCTGTTATTCAGATGGATCCCATCTCGGTCGGGGTTTGTCAATGTGTGCTCTTCTAAATTGGAAATTTTTAGCGAGGAGAATTATGATTCATATGAACAGATAAACAAAACAACCGTCGAGGTTGTTCGTTTTCTTTCCTCTGGTTTTGCGGGAGATATGGTCTGAAAAAAAAAAAACAGAAGGTGCCCTTCGTCTTTAGATCTAGCAAGGTCGGGTGCAAAAATGCCCGCACTCCATCTTTGCCCTGGGCTAATCTGGACCGCTTATACTCGATCAAACGGTCGTCCTGCCTCTACGAAGGCTGCCCTTCGTCTTCCTCCCCCACCTGTTCCGTTTCCCTCCCCGGAGTCTCCTCCTCATCGCGCCGCCGCCGACGCCAGAGATGGGCCGTGAGGCAGCGAATGGTAAGCGCTCACCGCCACCGCCTCCTCCAGGACGTTGCCACTTCTGGCTCCCCAACAAGCGCCGCCACTGCGCCAACTCTCCCCTCCCGTCCGCTCAGTAAGCAACTCCTGCTGAGCCTCCTCGCTCGTCAGTCTAACCCATTGAACCTTAACCCTAGCTGCTCCTGCTCCCCAGGTACTGCGGGAACCACCTCCCCGAGTCCGCTTCCGGGGCCGGCCGTCGCGTCCCCTGCCCCGTCGACCCTTCCCAGTAAGCCTGTCCCAGCACCCACCCACTGTTCGGTGTTGGCTCCAGAATCACCGCTAACCCGCGCCTTCTCTTCTCTTCTCACGCGCAGCACGGTGCTCGAGGAGAACCTGGAGGCGCACGTCGGTAGGTGCCCCCTGAAGAAGCAGGTCGCCGCGCTCGCCGCGCAGCCATACTACTCCAAGGGCATCAACTCCGGCGCGGGTGAGGCGGGCTGCGTTGTGACGTCGGCGGAGAAGCGTGCGGCCGTGTACAGGCTTACCGAGGAGGAGTTCCGGTGCCTGCTTGACAAGATCCGGTCGGTGCACGCGGCGGCCGCCGCAGCAATACGGGAGTCCTACATGATCACCCGTGCTTGCGATAAGTGGATGAGCGGCCAGGTCGATAGGTGGGGGCAAATCCACATTCTGGCAGTGTGCAGTTCATTCTTCTAGCGGGGAGTGATTTTTATTGATGGATTGCACTACAGGAAGGTGCCGTACCAACAGAAGCATGTTGCGCAACAGGCGTCCATTGTTGGAAACATGGAGGCATTTGGCTTGCTGCGGAAGGGTAGCCATGAGGTGGTTGATGGGGAGAATGCGGCCGTGAGTGCTCAGGCAGTTGTGGAGTTTGGAGCTGGTAGAGGGTACTTGACTCAGGTGCTGGTGGACTGTTATGGGATCACCAATGTATTCTTGGTTGAGAGGCGGTCCTACAAGCTTAAGGTCAGTAAGTCTAAACAAATTATTATGTTTCTAGGATAAGACCCACTTGATCTGTATTAATGCTTGTTGTTGGTTACTCTATCTTGTTAAGTGCAGCTTAACTTCCACAAGGCCTTTAAATCTGTATCATAGTTAGGCTCAATAAACAATACAGTGTCTCTTCTTTTTCAAAATGGTGTGTCAGTTTTGTGACCTCTTGGCTTTTGCAGTTTTACTATCCTCGATGTAGCCTGTATTTTGCAAAAGAATGTTAAGATGCATTGTGTACTAGTGCAATGTGTAGAAATGTTTCTAGTGAGGCGAGTCTATGGTCTTAACTTGTTACTCTCTGAATTTAATACCACTGCAGTCATTTTGGATATAATGTGTTAATTTCTAGAATAAGCTTGATTGTACTGTGAACTTTCTCTAACGTAACAACTTGCTGTTATGCTAAATCTAATTTGTCCAAGATATATAAGTTCTTTCACCTCCTGATTAAGTACCTGTTCTCTCTCTACAATTTTTAGGCTGATCGAAGCTTGCGTCAAAATGAAGATGTTACCTTGGAGCGTTTGAGAATTGATAGTGAGCTTTCTTTTCATTTCTGTATTTATTGGGTTTTTAATGTAATGAATTTTGAGTGTTCTGCACTTTGCAAGCACCTTCATGAATGAGTCTTTCTGTGAGCGACAGAGTTGCTTCATTTGATCATTTATTTTTCTGTGAATGTACTTTATTTTACAAATATAAACACTGATTAGAAACATAAACACAATACAGTTGAGGATTTGAAACTGCACGGAATAGAGGCATTGAGGAAGCTCCAATATCTAGCAATTGGAAAGCATCTGTGTGGACCTGCCACGGGTTGTCCTAATTTTTGAAATTTATGCCTTCATTTCATGTTGAGAAAAGTTGAGAATATCTAAGAAAACTTATCTTCTCCAGATATGACCATGATGTGCTGTCTTCCTGAACGATATGACCAAACAGAAGAAAACAGCAAACATAGTCTTCAAGGCCTTGCTCTAGCTACCTGCTGCCACCATCTTTGCCAATGGAAGCGTTACACAAGTAATTTCCATTTTTTAAGAATGCTAAACATCTCAACACAAAAAGGAATTTGAATCTGTTTGTCACTTTCACCTCATCTACAGATATACAAAAGTTTGTCATCCCTTGAAAGTTACAGAAAAACTTGTTAAATTGCATGCCAAGTAATTTGTTTTCCTATCGCTGCAGATAAATCTTTCCTCTTGGGACTAGGTATCTCAGAGGAAGAATTTCACGCCATGACATGGTTTAGCAGCTGGGCTGTTGATGGTGATCATAGCTACCCAGATTCTCCAGTGGACGTTCAAGACACGTCCACTGAAGTCAGGTAGGGAATTATCAATCATCTGACAAGTGCCATATGCGTATTTATTAGGTCATCTGTGCACTCTATTGTGCTTAAAACACTTTCTGTTCGAATCTCTAACTCTTTAGTGTCATCTGTGCATCATGCTCTGTCATCTCTAGGTTATCCATTTTTCGACGTTTTTCATAATTCACTTTCTGGAACTTCAACTGATTTATGTCATTTTGTGTTGGACTAGAGAACCAGCGAAGCCTGATCAGGAGGCCATCGGAATTGAGAGAATAATCCGAAGTATACCAGCAGGGGAGAGGGCCTCTTTGGGATCCATGTGTAAAGATATCATTGATACGGGTAGGCTACTATGGCTTGGGCAGAAGGGTCTGGTTGCTGATCTTGTAAGCTATGTTCCATCCAACATTTCACCAGAAAATCGTCTACTGATCGGAAAATGTACATCTTGATTAGGCTGAAAAGCAATGCATGTATTTCAGCTCTGCAAATCTGCAGGACCTTTGGATTGGAAAACACAGTTTCAACAAAATACAATATTGAGTTTTCATCGTCATTCCAAGAAATATTGTCTCAATGATTATACAAACAAGAACATGTTTTGTTCTCATAGTTCACATACGCAAGGAATGAAATCTACATAAAAAATGGATGAATGGAATGAAAGCATGTTAGACTGTAAATATAGTTGATATTGACGATATATAAGCTTATACAGCAGCAACGGGATCTTGCTTTAAATACAAAGGAACTTCTTCACACGGTAATTATCTTCCTTTGATTGATCTTAGCCACCACACTAAAGCTTTCGACTTACAAACAACAGCTAGGTTTATTTCATCCTAAAACTTACATAGGCCCACGCTCCAACAACTCCCATCTGAATGTGGGAGCAGCGTAAACCCTGGGAAATGTGTGAAGGAGTATGCCCACGCAGACACAAACCACAGCTACTCCCATCACAGTTAACATTGCTGGCCTATAAAGGAAGGTCCTTGCCGTAGAATTTGGATACACCTGTGCCTGACGGCTGCAGAGGCGGCAACTTGGCACTGATGCAGACATTGGCCTGCAGATCTCGAGGCTAACATCGCCAGGCTTAACACCATCAGTTACTACAGAGCACATACTGCTCGGAACACCGAGGACAATCTGGCCTTTGCCAAGATGCTTATCAATCTTCTTTTGGACTAGATTCAGGTAAGCATCATTGCCTCTCTGCCGAGCATAATCTTCTGGGGTAAAACCTGTTTCGTCCCGTGCATTGCTCCAAGCACTAATTCCAATCTGGATGCGACAAGTCAAGACAGAGATGCTAGATATAACTAATATCATTCAACTCTATTAATTAAATTTAAATTTTAAAATATATGCAAGGCACGTGACATCTGGTAACTCATGTATTCATCACTTCAAAGTATGTGTAAGTCTGTGCTTAAGTGAAATAATAAAGCATCTAAAGAATGATAATTTATTAAGTTTCTAATGATCTAGTCTACTGTTGTAAATTAATATAGCTCCGATTGAGGTAGTAGAAAAAAGAGACACAAGAACTAGAAAAGAGAATACCAGTCCAGGATCATCTGTCAGCACATCCAACACATCCTGTGCATCACTAGTGGCAGCTGCTATATGGAGGGGGGTAATCGTTGAAGGGCCCAGAGCATCAGGTCTAAATAAATATGTTTGTGCAATTCCCTTCGAGTTTTTATTTGGTTTGTAGTTCAGCAGAAATCTAACCATGTTAACAGACTTCCTCCGTACAGCAGCATGCAGCAAATTTTCTGAAAGCACCACCTCTTCTAGAGATCGGGTTCCCACATCAACAAGGCCAATAAATAAGAAATCTAACAGCATTTTGATCACAGCACACCACTCCCGCTCCATGGCAAATACACCAAGATTCCTGAATCTCCACAAGTTAAAGGGAGCTGGGGATGTATCAATTTCATCCTCTTTAGACATTCTGTTCGCTCTATGAAGAAGCCAACCCAGCTCATTTAGAAACTCCAGAGCTTGGTCCCTGGCATTATCATTAACATTTGCATGTTCGTTACTGGAGGACTCAAATATGCTCTCCAGCTCAGAAACCTCAGAGCATACATCCTTTTCAGCAATTATGAAGGGGAAGAAGCCATTGCTAAAACCACTATCTTCGACCTGAAATTGCAGGTGATATTCAGAGGGGATTCAAGGTTGCAGAAGAAAACCAAAATAACCGCATCACAAGAAAATCTCTATAAGTATACTTTGTCTCGAAGTATAACTATCTGTACCTCTATAAATCCTCTTCCTCTTGGACCAGGAACAGAACAACAAAAACTGAGGCATTCAATGTCCCTATCCTCATACTCAGCATTCTCTGCTGCAGAGTCCGTGTCTTCCTGGAATATACAACGTCCTTCAAATGAACAAATTAGCCTGTGAACATGAGAAGATGGTATTTAGATGTAAAAATGGATAAGCTGAAGGAAACATCAAGGTTTATATGTATATACTTCATGAATAAGTTAATCTGAATTAAAGATGATAAAGTACCTTGAGGAAGTACTGAGTAAGTTCAAACCTTCAACTCTGAAATTTATTGTTCCAGAATAAGGTGCAGCAACAGGTCTGACACATAAAATCTTGCAGTAATGATGAGAACTGGGTGCCAGGGGTCTGTCCAACATAATTTGACCTGCAGTAACATTGAACAATAAAGCTTGATAGTTAACAAATTTCCTACACAAAGTAATCAGAATAAGCTTGCACAGCAGCATCACTGTACAAGAGCAGCTAAGTTCCTAGGATTGGCTCACCATTGAGCATAAAGGCTAAGTGGCGTCGAACCATCACAAATACCAAACCAGATGCCCAAAAGTCCTCAGCGGAGCTACTCAAAAGCTTATTCAGGTGCAGGCTCATATTCTCAGAAAGCTGTAGAAAAGACCATTAATAACCAAACAAAGAAGGCGCTATTTTGACATGAGAATTCAGAAAACAAGCACACCTCTTGCCATGCAGACTCAAATAACCGAAGATATACTGTTAAAATAATACAGCCAGGTCTAATATGGCTTTCTATATCAGTAGGGCTACTCGATAACCAACCAAGAATCTGAAAAAAAAAATCAGGATTTAAGTGTTCGTTTCAGGATATATTTTCTTGCCGCACACTGAGAGAATGCATAATTTACCTGTGAACGCAAAACTGGAGGTAAGTCACCCGGAACTTTGTCGAAAAGCTTGAAGACGATCTTATCAGTTCGGCACTGCAGGCAAAACAATAAGAAACAGGTGTTACACAAGATGGCATCTAAGCATATTAAGGTGCAAATCCATATGGAGAAATATGGTAGAAATAGCATCTTGGTGTTTGCATAAGTGCTGCCAAAATTATGGCTCTTAACATGAATTCTTTTCATCAAACTTTCCATATATGTCAGAAGGCTGTCCAGTCATGTTAGTCCTTGTCAGTATTCTAATGACATTTTTTGTTCAGCAGAGATGCAATCAAAAGCATGTCTATCTGATAGAAGTATGTATCTCTGAAGAGAGATTTAGTGGCATGTAGCTTTTTACTTCTAGGTTAGTAGGCTTGGAGATCTTGGAGATTGAACGCTTGTTTGGTTCACTTCTACATCAGAAATCACTCTAGCATATGGTTTAGTTCTTGATGGTGATGGCTATCACAACTTCTAGTGAATGTAAAAAAAAAAGTCACGTACGCTTAAAAGTCAAAAGGTTGAACGATTAAAGGTAGGGATTATTAAATCCCTAAAGCCAAGTATGGATTCACAATCTAGTCCTTAAACCAAAAGTACTGATGTCTCTCCCCCTCATTCAGGTGCACTGAAAACTTTATTCCAATTCAAATCCAAACTTGAATATTCTCCACCTAAGTTCGTTGCCGATAGTAGCTTGATGCATATGAACATATACTATTCCAATAACATATTGGTCATTAGTGAGTTTTCAGTTTCACATTAAAATTTATAGCCAGCCAAACTGTCTCATTAATATATAATCTGTTAATATACATGTTGCCAAGTCGTAAGAGAGCTAACAGTCTGCCCTTTACCATTCTTATATGCTCGCAAGGAATACAAGACAAACCTGAGTGTCTCCATTTGAGCTTGACAATGATTGTGTTGATGTTGAATCTGAGTTGCCACTAGTCTGTGGCGGACTTTGAGTAGAATCTTGTTGCATCCATGATGCACAATTAGGAGAGTCAGCTGTCTTAAAGGCAGTTGTAGGTGAACCTTCTTGCCCATCCTCGAAGCCTTCCATATCATTGCAAGTGTCATTCAGATCAAAATCCTTAAGCTTGCATGATGCAGGCTCTGTGAAGTCAGGGGAAAAATTAAGCTGAAATTATTAATCAAAAAACAATTTCTGAAGGTTTTAAAGTGGTTGGCCATCATACCAGGAGTTACCACCACGGTAGCCTTCGATTGTACTGGCACAGCGGATGATGATGCCTGTCCACAATGACTACCATTCACGAAAGGCAACTTAGAGTTAGATAGACCTGCAGCCTCCTCTGCGGCATTAGCTGTTCCAGAGGTTCCAGCATTCGATCCATTTTGCAGGCTTTGGTATGCCTCCAGGAGTTTACATAGTTCTTTTGGCTCCAGTGATTTGGCAACAGATCCTAGGTTCTTCAAAAGAGTGGATAGCAACTCCTGGCCATTTGAATTCTGAACATTGTCAGCTGCAAGGAGAATTCCAGAGTCATGTACCTTCCTGAATATACAAGTAGTTCTGCAGAATACATATACGAAATATGTATGTGGAGTTCATGTGATTCGGTAAACAGAATACAGATTCATGATTGCTAGATTGATCCATATGGATTAATGAAGATTGAAATATAATGGATTATTTCTTCAATAATTAAGAAACTTAAGATTCAACTGCTCTGGAATGGAAATGAGGGAATGTCCACAATATCCGGAAGGTTATGCAGCTAGTAATTGCAGCATTCTGTCAGTGAAAGATGCTAAATCTCAATATGATATCCGAACATGCAGCTCACAGAGGAACTTCCTGTGACTGTGAGCAATCCTAGAACTGTATAAATAAACCAATACATGAAACTTCAAGCACACCGAATACCATGTAACATCCTTGTGGCCATAAGACTAATAAATTTTCATCAACATGTCAAATAGAGCAACAAGAACTCATATACTCCTGTAAAACAGAGTATGGTCGCTAAACTTGATCTAAGTTATACTCCATACCAAGAAAATTTCGCCAAAACATTACAAACACGATTTCATAACAGTGAAGGGATAATAAATGATAAATGTATCGTAGAAAAGAAAAATGTATATGTGTTATAGCAAAGTTAGCAAACTTACAGTTCAAATTAGCACAGATTCCAATAAGACTCAACAATAAATAATTGCTGACTTTGTCCTCAATTGAAGCAGCCCCACCAATAGCAGTATCAGGGCGGGTTTTCCTCCTGCGTCTATTGTGGCCTGCTAAGCGTCGCCGGCAACTTCGCTTCCCTTCATCGAATTCTTGAAGAAGGTGAAATCTGCACAAGAACATGTACAATATTTACAGAGAACTTAGGGGAAAATGTTCCTTAAGTATACAGTGTCATGAACACATTACTTAATCACTTTTTTGAGTTCTAAGCATGAAACTATTTAACCATTTCCCCCAGCATCATCCTTAAACCTTGTCTATGCACAGTGGATGCTCTGAAATCTAAACTAAAATTTCCTCGCAAACAATTTTCACTTAAATGTTAATATGTCAGCCTAAACATGATAAATGTGCCTTTTCATTTATTTCCTTCTCCAGTTGTTATGGATTACTATGGCGATTCTCAAAGATCAAAGGTTGGAAAATATCATGATGGTCAAAGTTTGCACATATCTCAAGTCTTTATCTAGCTGCGCTAAATATCTACCCATTTGTTCTTGTACGAGCAAACAATTGCATGTAATTGAAAGGTAATAGAAGCAGGCAGAACCATAAAACTAACCTACTACATTGCTGGCAGAACCTCTGGACGGTGTTCCCAACCACAGCAGTGCTGGCCTTAGCATGCTTCTCGCAGACCTTGTGCCGACGGTGGTAATCCTTCGCTGCAGCCAGATCTGCTCCGCAGCCCTCAACCTGGCATGCGGGCCCACTTGAGCTGCCTCCTTGCACCTTGATCTTCTTTCCATTTCTCTCATCCTCGTTTACATCGCTGTTCTCCATCACTCCAACACCAACAGCACTACCCCCAATTCTCAAGGTGAGCGACCCGCCACCATTCACGACCGTGTCCTGATCCTCCGTTTCATCATCATCAATGACCACGACCCTTTTCCTCTTATCAGCGTCACCTCTCAAGCCACCATTCCTAGCCACCTCTTCCTCGGCTTCCTTGGACGATGACGGCGAGCTGTTCAATCCAGAGCCATTCGCTGTCTGAGCAGGCACCGGTGTGGCAACAAAGCGCTGACTGTCCCAGCTCCAGTCGTTGAGGTCCCAGCCAAACACCCTGTTCTCGCGCCTGTTGAGGTCAAGCTCGCCGTACAGGTGGCTGCTCTGGGTGCCGAACCTGGTGGCCTCCATGTCCCCTCGCCTCCCAAAACCCTACACGAACCTTCTTCGAACGCACGCAGCTAAGCCTCCCAGACTCTCGGAAGGAGCCCAGCAACCGCAGGAGCCGAGAGATCTAGTCGGCTCCCCTCCCGCTCTGGAAATCGATGAACGTGACGCCCACGCAGCCCCGGATCCACACCAGAGAAACCCACATGCCCTCGCGCCTCCGCCTCCAACCAGCGGGAATCAGAAGCACCGCCTCCAATCCGAGCTCATGCGGCGCGAACCACCGAAATATTCCAGGGAAAACAAAACGGAAATAGAGCACCGAAGCGAATCAGCGGGGCACCGAGCCGGGCGAATTGGCGGCCCAGGCCGCTGCTCCGTGGGCGAATCGAGCTCCGGAGTCGACGAGCTGGGCGAATCCGGCGGGAGGACGGGGGAATTCGGCGGGGAAGCTTTGGTGGGAATGAACAGCAATGGAGTCTCGAGTTTGGGGCAGCAGCCAGCAGGGGTGGAGGGCAAAGAGCAGAGAAAGGTAGAGGTGGGATGGCATGGGGAGATGATAGATGGGGACCCCTAGCGGGGGCCGCCTAGTGGAAACAGGGCCACTAGAAATTGTATGCCACACCCCAGCGGCTACTCGTACACGACAATTGGCACCGAGCAAGGGAGAAACAAATGGAGGCCGATCCATGGCGTTGCTAGCCACCTTTTTCTAAGGTTTTAGATGCAGTGACAGGAGGATCCAGTATGTCAAAGCGTACTTGATAGGAATGTAGAGGCTTGAGAGTACGGTTAAGGGTGTTTTCGAGCTAGAGTCGTCACTAAAGTCTCTACGGTTTGAACGCATATAGGAAAAATGGAGAGGCATGACTAGGTACGTCATGAGATAAGGTATGATTGCTATAGGAAGCATACGGTTACTATGACATTTGTATGAGATGTTATGATGCATGCCGTGTAACAGCGAGCGCTCTAGAAAGGCAGAGTCCATGTGGACTACATTGAAAAAAACATATCTTTGTACGGTTTTTTTCGACCACGTCAAAGACGTGTTTTTCAATAAAGCCTAAAGGAGTTTTGTTACAACCTAGTGACGGTAACCCGCAGTTACCGAACACTAATATACACCTAGATCACGACCTTGTGATCACATAAAACACATTGGGCGACTAAGCTGGAAGCACAAGCAGTCTCAAAAGCAGCAATCTCAGCGCTCTCTGTTGCTTGAACCCGACCGAGCACCATAAGTCCATCTCCTCCTGAATTTGCCTGGCGAGAATTGGCGTCGAGGTCACCGTCCTACTGAACGTTTTGGCGTTATGCTCTTTCCAGAGCGTCCACCTGATCAAGAAGAAGAAGGTGTTGAAGGCTCGTCACAGCTGCTTTGGCATGCACTTCTTGCCGCGCAGCTACCACTGCACGATCGGCTCCTCAGCGACGATGATGGAGTCCTGCAGTTGAAACTTGCACAACCATGTATGCCAAACTTCTCAGCTAAAGCATAATATCCGTCCAAGTTAGCAACCATAAAGTAGAAGGAAAATATAACCTCGCCACAAAACAATACGTTTAAAGTGATGAGATGTATGTTTTCTTTTTTTTATCAATGCATGAGTAATACTCCCTCCGTCCCAAAATAATTGACAGTTTGGGTTTTTGTGCTACAAGTTTGACTCGATTTGTAGAAAATGTGTATACTATTTATATATCTAAATAATTTTATTAAAAAACTAGATTTAAAGATCTTTTCTATGATAGTAATTACTTAGCATAAATATTAATCTATACCTATCTATAAAGAGGCAAAATTTCTTCACCTATTTTTTCTTTCACCTCTCCGTGTCCTATATGTTTACAGTTAGAAAACCATAATTGAAACCATAATCTTTCCCTAATACTTAATTGAAGAAATTTCTCTTTGCCAGAAACTTTCTGTTCGCCAGCCCAACTGCGCCTTAGTCTGTCCGTTCATATAGGAAAACAAATACCCGAAGCCCTCCCGTCCGTATAAGAAAACAATACCGGAGCCCTCCCGTCTGTAGAGAGAAAAAGGGAAATAATAAAAGCCTGCCCTCCGGTCCACACATTAAAATAAAAATTAATAATAATAAAAAAATAAAGAAAATAAAATAACAAAATAGAAAAAAGAAAAAAAGTATGACGGCTGTTTTGCAAAATCAATAATATCAATGATAATTTTGTAAAGCGATGACAATTCTGCTACATATTATACGCAATTCATAAGCCGTTCAAAGAGTGGTGAGTGAGTTCATCATCTAATTCGAAAAGGAGTTGTTGCCAATAATAGAAAAAAATGGAGGATTCCACATAAAAAGTTGATGTTATCTCAAAAATATATATACAACAAATGATATAGTAAAAGTTCTGTAGGGTTCGCGCCTAGGACGTTTGATGGTCGCATCAGATTATTTTGGTATGGGCTACGGTTGTCTGGTTCCCACATGGCACGGACTGCCCTGAGGTCCCAGCTGAAGAACTCTGTCACACTCAAACAAAGCGACCATGGAGGTAGTGGCCGAGAGTAGCATGGACCATAACGGTGAGGAGATTGTCATAGCGGGCCATACCGATCGTGCAAAGAGTAACTGAGTGAGTTCGCAATCTACTTCAACAAGGAGTTGGTGGCAAGTATTGGAAAAACTTGATTGTCCCAACTGAAAAAATAGATATAGTATGATCTTAAGATATTTACGTAAACTTCAAGGATCCCAATACAGAGTGTTTTGTTAGTTTCTTGTGTTTTCAAAAAAATGATAAAAAATATAAAATCCATATAAAATCGAAGTCAAATCTAAAATTTCTAATTTAAACTTTGTTAAATGCCTTCTAACCATAGAGTGTAACCGTGTGTGAAATAAAATCTTGAAAAGCCTAAGGACATATAAAAAAACATAGATAGTATGCTCCAAATGCAGTTTGAAAAGTTATAAAATTTATAAAAAGTTATCAATATAAACCAACGGGACTGAAAGAGACTCAATGTTAGGGTTGTACTTAATCTGTAACATAAGAATTGGTATAAAGATGAATTATTTTGAATACGATATAAAAACCTAAATGCATTTGGAAATAGTTTAAGTTCCCAGTGAAAAAATATTTGATAAGTTTTTATTATTTTCTAAAAATGATGAAACTCATTGCAATAAATGTGAACAAAATTCGTAGCGGCATGGGTATTTTGTCTCTTTATTATTAGCATCGATTATGACTAGATACACAATAAAATCAAGCAATATTTGTAGAAAAAAATCAATATGTCTTATAATTTAAATACAGAGTATTATGGATTTTGTGACCCGTAGCAACGCACGGGCAAATTTGTTAGTATATTTTAATATATAATTATTGCCAGTTATTTCTGAAAAAACGAGAACAACACTTATTTTAGGATGGAGGGAGTACTTTACAAAGCTTGTGAAGAACACATGCATCAAACAAACATGTGGAATTGGAGATAGGAATAATTGTGGAACCTAGAAATTATGTTAACTAGTCTCTCGTGTGACTTTTCTCCCTAGTATGTACTATGCATTTACATATAGCTTGTGGAACCTAGAAAATGTGACTTAGTACCTTGGGCACCACCGCACCACACCAATGCGTCTCTCACAAGCTCTCAGCGTACTTTTCCAACTAACTTCAGGTACCAGCGTACCACTCATTGGCTTTGCCATTGAATTGTTATATATGAAGCAAGATTTTTTTTATCGAGAATAAACTAAAGTGGAGCTTCTTTCTTCCTAGGAAGAACTCTATGTTCCTGTGTAGAAAAGGACCTCAAAAAAATCAGGATCCATTCTCTCTTTTTT
>JALGXP010001271.1:0-15113 GCA_023333625.1 Bothriochloa decipiens
CTCTTTTCTCTAGTAGGCGGCCACGAGCTCTAGCACTACCTCGCGCGGGCCCGCGGAGCCACGCTGGGGCTGCTCCCACGCATCGGCAAGGCCACAGTGGGCGGCGTGTCCGCGCCAGGCCGCTTGCACGCGCCGGCGAGGCCGCGACGGGGCAGCTCCCACGCGTCAACGAGATCGCGGCGTGGCGGCGCGTCCGCTCGCGCGTCTGCCGGGCACGGCGCGGGGGGGCGGGCGCGGCCATGGCTCCCTCCCGCGAGGAGCGCGTTCGCGGCGCGGAGCTGCTCTCGCACGTGCCGGGTGAGGCCGTGGCGGAGCCGCTCACGCCTGCGCCCGAGAGGTCGCGGCGAGGCAGCTCCTGCGCGTCAGCGAGGGCATGGCATGGCGGTGCGTCCGCGACGCGGAGCCGCTCGTGCATCTGCTGAGCACGGCGCGGGGTCAGGACGCAGCCATGGCTCTCTCCCGCGAGGAGCTCACGCAGAGAGCTGTCGCGCGCCACTGGCAGACGTGGGGCCAGCGAGGAGCAGGGGCGGATGCGGGGTCGGGGAGGAGCAAGGATGGCGGCACGCCGGTGGGAGCAGGGACGGGCACGTGTTGGCGAGGAGCAGGGGCGGGCGTCGGCGAGCTGTAGTACGTGACGGCGTTCTAGCCGCACACGCCGCTAGTGCCGGCGAAGGCCGTTCTGGACCCGACGTTCCTCTTCACCCGCGGGGACACGTCCCTGACGCAGGGCCTGGCGGCGGGCGCCACGGGGATAGTATCACTCAGCCGAGCTCGCTTCGCGCCGCCCACGCAGCTCGCCTCCATGCTCCGTCGTCGTCTGCGGCATGCGCCATCATGTTCGGCGACACGCCCTACGCGTTCCAGCCCGACGTGGTGCTGCCCGACATATGGGAGATGGGGAAGGGGCTTAGGTGTGAGATGGGGGATCGGAAAGGGGTGGTTTTGTTAAATGACATGGAAAAAACCACGGTTGTTTTAGCTTTTGGACCTGGAGTGAACCGGTTTTAAAGTTTTTGGGGACAAATAACTGGTTTTATAGTTGATGGACCTATTTAGAATAAGGCTACAAGTTAATGGACTACAGTGCATTTAACCCTTGAAATTATCGTGCAATGCGCTTGCGGTTGCCACTGACACAAGGTTACTTATTTTACTTTCATCGAATGGCCTCCTTGCATTGGTCTCTCTCAGCATGAGATTAGGATAGTTATTACTCCGGGACGCAACTCCAACAACTGCTAAGTTTCATGCTGAGGGACGATAAGCCAGATTTATTTCCGTCGTTAAGCTCGCTGTGTCCATGTGCTGTTATGTATATCACTCAACGGCCAGATTTCCATCGTTAAGCTCGTTCTCTCCACCATGTGCATTCTTGTAAATCAGTGACCGTGCCAAAACAAAATCTAAGGCCTTGTTTAGTTTACTAAATTTAGCTATCAAATTCATTATATAGAAATACTATTCCCCGTCACGTCAAAATATCGACACATACATGGAGTATTAAATGTAGATGAAATAAAAACTAATTGCACAGTTTTGTTGTACTTTGCGAGACGAATATTTTAAATCTAATTAGTCGAACTTTGAACAATTTTTACCAAATACAAACGAAATACTACAGAAATTCCACTACAAAAATTCGAGCACCAATTTGACGAACTAAGCAAGCTCCAAGGCTAGCTAGCAGGCTGCCGTAACACCCGGGTGAGGCGACGGCAGCAGCATTGAAACGGCTGCACAGATTTCTTCAAGCCAACGTTACGCATCGCCGGCTTCCATGGAGAAACAGAAACTGAATAATGCTTCACCGGTAATCCGCCGCCGCCGCGTTCCCGCCTGATAAACGGACGGACGGACAGACCGGCAGGCGGCACGGCACGCGTGATGGTCACGCCCGGCAACGCGCGCCACGAGGCATTCGCGGCGCTGGCCTGACCTGCTGACTCCTCAGCCAGCTGATGTACTGGACGTCTGGACTGGACTCTGCTGTGCTTGCACTACTTACTGCTCTGGCAGCTCTGCTATTCTATACCAGTGTCGGTGGTAGTATGACTCGTCAGTTGTCACTTTATATGTGCCTGTTCTTCTTCGATCGCGTCGTCCGTTAGTCAGTTCTTGCAGAGCTTGCTCTCTCAGCTGAACTCACAAGTCAGTCAGGACAGGAGGCGCGTAGACATGACACTCATCGAGTCTCGGCAGCGATCGCGTGGTCTTGAAAGGTTTCTCAGGCAGGTCCATGCCCTGTTCCTCAAGAACCTCTCGTTCCAGGTAACAAAATCTCCGAAGCTTGCTGGACATATATGCCACTTGCAGATGTTTGTTTTGTTACCATGTCATTTCAAGATACGCAAGCAAATCCTCCCAGCTACTTAGTACTTACTGGAATGTAATGTTTGCTTTGATGTCCGCACACAGAGGAGGAACGCGCGGACGAACGCCGCGATCGCCGCGTTCCCGGCGCTGCTGTGCGTGCTCCTCGTCGCCATCCAGCACGTGGTGGACAGCGAGCTGGAGCGGCCTCCGTTCCGGTGCGGCTGCCGCGCCGGCGGCACCGACGAGTGCGGCATCCAGTACTCCAAGCCCGTCCAGGCGCTCGCCTGCGCCGTGCCCGCGCCGCCGAGGTGGCCGCCGCTGGTGCAGGTGCCACCCACCGAGGCGCGCGCACTGACACCCCTGCACCGGGGGCCGTGCAAGGCGTCGGAGAAGAACTGCCCCGGCACCGTGCTTCTCACCGGACACAACCGCCAGCTTGCCCAAGGTACGTACAGTACAGACTCTGCATGGAAATCTTGTGCATGTTTGGTTGAGTGCTCAGATCATTGCTAGCTCTTTGTTTGTTCTTGCTGAATTTTATTTGGTAGGCCTTGGAAGCTTGCTGTTCCCACCTGTCCCCCCACAGTACGCACTCATGCCTGCTGCTTCGAACTCTTCGGACTACCTGGATTTGTTCTCGACAGTAGTTCCTGTAAGTAGGTATACCTTGATCAATCAGTATTCATGATCATCGAGCTGCATTTTTGCAAAAGCTTGTGCTTTTTTGTTCTGACGATTCTGATGGAAGGACTGAGTGATGGTGAATTTGGCCTTCCAGGGTTCAAGCTCGTTGCCGGCACATATGCTCTTTGTTGAACCGGGTCTCGTTCCAAACGAGACTTTGTATCTGTTGCAACCGCGGTGCTGGACAGAGTCGCGCAATGTTTCAGGAAACTTTGATGGGATGCCAATGGACACAGATATGCAATGCGTTCAAGCTTTGTCATCGTGGTGCGACAATTCATCGGTGATAAATCACCAAATGTTCAAGGGCTATAAGGGTGGGAATAAGAAGCGAAGATCTAACGAGTTCCTCGCTGGTAGCCTCATCTGAATTCAGTACATTTTTTGTCAAACTGTCCTATTAGATTGTACCCTGCAATTTTAATAAAGTCAAGCAAATATTCCTCCTGTAGGTTATGACTTCCTCGATACAAGCAAGAGGCGCTTCCATGTATATGTCTGGTACAACTCCAGCTTCAGCCGAGATAATGGACACCATTCCATGACAGTTTTGCGTGTTTCACGGTTGGTTAATATGGTACTTACACTTGCCTACATTTTTCTTTTACAGTCAACTTTTTCAGTGAGGAAGTAAAATCATCTTTTCAGTTGTTTCTTATTGATGGTGGGGAAGGTAGTATGAATATACAGTACTTTTCTGGCTACTAATTATGCATTTCCATTGTAGGCATCCACTGCATATCTGAACTTTTTTAAAGGAGAAAAGTCAGAAATGCGCCTCGAGTTTTTGAAAGAAATGCCCAAAGCTGCAATTAAAATGAGGCTGGACCTCACCACTCTCCTAGAAGCACTGTTCTTTACCTGGACAGTTCAGCTCCTCCTTCCAGTGAGTCCATTTCATTGTTTTGGATGACCCCTTACTGGGCTTCAGTGAACTAATAAATAAGTTCTCTGATTATTTCATTTTTTACAGGTAATGTTGGCATACCTTGTTTACGAGAAGCAGCAGAGGCTAAGACTGATGATGAAGATGCATGGGCTGAAGGATGCACCTTATTGGCTGATATCTTACGTCTATTTCTTGGCCCTTTCAACAGCCTACATGATATTCTTCATCATCTCTGGGTCCATTATAGGTACCAGATAACTCCATGTTACAGAGTTTCCTGGATTCACTTTCACTCAAAGCAAATATGCTGGCAAATCATGCAGAGAACTCGATCTTCTTTGTTTTGCAGGGCTAGATATATTCAGACTAAATAGCTACATCATACAGTCTCTCTTCTACTTCATATGCATCAACCTGCAGATCGTTCTTGCTTTTCTGCTTGCAACTTTCTTCTCATCTGTCAAGACTGCTAGTGGTTAGTAAAATAAAACGTGCATTATGTAGTCTACAAAATTGCATGGTTCTCTCGATGAGCTTATATGGACGGATATGGATCATCCTTATCTGTATTTATTACAGTGATTGGTTACATGTATGTCTTTGGCACTAGCCTTCTTGGTGAAGCGCTTTTGAAGATATTCATCGAGGATGCAACCTTCCCAAGTAACATTTTCGCTCCAGTTTTCTGGATTAGAGTTTTCTGAACTTATAAATTCTGTAAAAAAATTTATTTGGATTCACAAACAATTGTTTCATTTGTTCAGGACATTGGCTTGTAACAATGGAGCTTGTTCCTGGCTTCTCCCTGTACCGAGGAATATACGAGCTTGGAGAGTATGCCGTGGCAGGAAGGAACATGGGAAAGCCTGGGATGCGTTGGGTGGACTTGAACGACCCAGTTAACGGGATGAAAGATATTTTGGTTTTAATGTCTGTCGAATGGATAATTCTCCTTGTTGTAGCATTTTTACTGGACAATAGACCTGCATGGCAGCCTCTGTTTCTCTTTGGATTTCTATCAACAAAACATTCATCGCCATCACAGAAACCAGTCAAATTGGGGAGGCAATCCAGGAAGGTTCATGTTTATACGACAAAGCCTGATGTGACCCTAGAGGTTAGCCAAGCATATATAACTGAATTATTATAAAACGAACATGGATAATTTTCTGAATTTATTCTTCAACAAACATTTACTTTCAGCGCAAGGTGGTGAGACGATTATTAAAGGATATGGACAAGAGGAATATGATCATCTGCCATAATCTGAGGAAGGTGTATCCTGGAAAGAATGGGAACCCTGACAAGCATGCTGTTAAAGGACTGTCACTAGCTTTGCGCAAAGGGCAGTGCTTTGGGATGTTGGGTCCCAATGGGGCGGGGAAAACATCCTTCATCAACATGGTAACTAAGCAATAATTCCTACCATAGATGCTTCTTATTTGGTTAATGTGCATCAATCTTCAAATTTTGTTTCCACATTGCTTATGAATTGCATGTGCAGATGATTGGCCTTGTGAAACCGACTTATGGAACTGCTTACATACATGGAATGGATCTGAGGACAGATATGAACGATATATACACAAATATTGGTGTATGTCCACAGCACGAGTATGAACACAGGAGACTTTGTCAGTGATGATATTTTAGGTGGTTTTGCCAGTGCTGTGATGCTAACTAAGCATGTGCATTGTGTGTGCAGCTTGCTTTGGGAGCCTCTGACTGGGAGAGAGCATCTAATGTTCTATGGACGGATGAAGAATCTCACAGGTGCTGCTCTAACACAGGTAGTTTGAACTTTGCAGCCAACCATGAAAGAACTAGAATAATAAATCTTGCAATCTACAATATGAGAACTACCATGTACTGCTTAGTTTATGCACATCTGAAATTATATATTGTCAGTAAGAGTAGGTCATCTGATTTCTTTCTCCTATATGTAATGACTGCAAGTCACTTTGTTTGACCATCAACTACATATATTGGCTCTGATCCAGGCAGTAGAAAACTCCTTGAAGAGCGTAAATCTGTTCCACAGTGGTTTCGGCGAAAAATCTGTAAGCATGTACAGCGGAGGCATGAAAAGAAGACTCAGCGTCGCCATCGCGCTCATCGGCAATCCTAAGGCACTCCAATCTGTCATAACTCATTCATATCCTTTCCATATCCACCACACACACATAGGATCTGCAAAAGTTTTCAGAAGTATTATCATGAACTCCATTGTCCTTAGGTTGTTTACATGGACGAGCCGAGCACTGGGCTTGACTCAAGGTCGAAGAATGATCTGTGGAACATCATCAAACGAGCAAAGAAAGACTGCACCATCATTCTTACCAGTAACCAACCACCCTCCTCTTGTCTGTTTTGTTTTTTTTCATTCAGTTGTGTATGCATTGTCTTTTGATCGTTCAGCATATATCTGCCTTACATTCACACTGGATATCATATCACAATTCACAGCACATTCCATGGAGGAGGCTGAGGAGCTGTGCGATCGCATCGGCATCTTCATCAACGGCAACTTCCAATGCATTGGGACTCCCAAGGAGGTAAGCACGCCTGCACAATGCACATCGACCAGACAGAGATACAAGATGATGGAAACCACCTAATTTGGAGCCCAGTTTTACAGAAACCTTGCAAATATATATAATGCAGCTGAAGGCGAGGTATGGCGGCACCCGGATCCTGACGATCACGACCTCGCCGGAGCACGAGGAAGCGGTGGAGCTGATCGTGAGCCGGCTGTCACCCGGCTACACCAGGATCTACAGCGTGTCCGGAACGCAGAAGTTCGCGCTGCCCCGGCGGGAGGTGGGCCTGGGCAGCGTCTTCGGCGCCGTGGAGGTGGCACGGCGAGCGTTCCCGGTGCTGGGATGGGGCGTCGCGGACACCACGCTGGAGGACGTGTTCGTCAGGGTGGCCAAGGAGGCCCGGGCGTTCCGACTGTCATAGTTTAGTGAGTGAGGGAGTGATCGGTTGACTCAGGTGTCGTCAGGGTCAGAGCCTCAGAGGCAGTCTCTTGTTCTTTCTAATTCTTAGTGTTATGAATTGGAAAATGTACAGGTTTTCTCAGTGGAACAAGGCATGCTCTCTGGTGGTTGTCTGATGGTGGGTTCGTGTTGTCTTGAGAATGTATGAAATGTAACGAGCTCTGTGAGTCATTGAATTATGAGAATGTTGCCTTAGTGTTCTCGCGGTGAACGCTCGTACTCAGCTATGGAGGGTTATGGCTACGAGCCTAGGATGGATACTTGCACTACGATGTTAAGTTACGGTACACTATGGTAAGGAGAGTGTACAAACTTGAGGACAGATTCCCTCACCTGTACTCATTCAGCAGAAAGCAACATTGGTCCATAAAATTCTTCATTGATAGTGAGCCAAGCAGAAGCCTCTTCCTCCCTTTATCAGGCATTGTTGTAATCGATGCCCTGATTGCTGAAAGAGTAGTAGACCCTGATGCTCATGATATTTGGGAATATACATAGGGTCCTGTCTTTAGTACGAAAAAAGCCTACTCCCATATGCAGGGAGATAAGGAAGCTTCTCCCCTCTTTCAATGGATTTGGAAAGGGGGAAATTTGGGCAATCACAAATTTTTTGCATGGCTTCTTATAAGGGACAGATTAAGCACAAGGAACATTCTTGGGAGAAAACAAATGCATCTGAATGACTACTCATGTGTGCTTTGCTCAAATGGAACAGAAGAAACTTCTTTCCATCAGTTCTTTGAATGTCCTTTCGGTCTAGATTGCTGGAACACGATCAACATCCATTGGAACACTAATTTGCAACCCATGGACATGATAATTAACACCAGAGCTGTTTTGGGGAGTTATATATTTAGAGATATTTTTCTAACAGCGTGCTGGTGCATTTGGAAAAGTGGAAATGGCATCATTTTCGACAACAAAGCAGCCTCAATTCCAGAATGGAAATCCCATCTCAAGGGGGAGCTTAGCCTGGTTTGCATCAAGGCTAAAAGAGGATTGCTGACCCCCTCAGATTGTGGTGTGAGAATAGGCTTTAGCATGTCCTGTCGTTTTTTCTTTGGCCTTGGAGGCTTGTACTCTTCTAATTCTTTTGTATCATTCTTGTTCATATTATTAATAAAAGAAAAAATAGGTAGGGGCCTTCCTGCCGTTCCCCTCAAAAAAAAAAAAGAGAGTGTGTACAACCTCTGTAAAGTTTAAAATCTATCTGGGAAGTCTTGTCCATGGTCTCAAACGGATTACGATTCGATTTCAACAACCAAATGGGTTAAGATGGGTGGAAACATGTGATTTTGAAAATAAATAGTTGTCGACCATATGTTGCGAGAGCAGAGCGTTTAGCAAAACCTAAAATTATATAACAAACCTCCTTTTCACTGATAGTCTTATATATACATGGAAAACAAATGTATTTTGCAAAAAGGTATTTATGAAATGAAACCATGTGTGTGCTATTAAAAATATCTTTATGCAAACAAAACCAATCATTATCCTCAATTTATCCATATGCATATACTGATATCCCATTCCGTAGGATAAGGTTAAACTTGTTTTTTTTTTTGGACAACCAAGGTTGAACTTGTTAGGTACTTTAAGTAGTTGCCCTTGCTTTGTTGCACAGATGAAGACTCGAACCTCGTTCACGAAGTGGCACACAAGTAAGGTCTCGTGTCTACACCTAGCTATCCTGTGGCTTTTGGGTTCCATGTTGTTTCAGGATGGAGGATTTTTTTATTTTTAATTCTTTTAATCAATATTCTAAATATATACTCCATGAAAACATATTTGTATGTCATATCCCTTGTTGTCACGCTAAAACTGATGGCACGACCAAACCACTGTGTCGCGTCACATGCAATGGCGCGACAAAGAGGCCCACCATGGCGGACAGCGTTGATCGAAGCTTCACTGTCGCGCCACATGCATTTGCGCGACAGGCTTATCGCGCCAACACATATGGCGCGACTTGGCGCAGTCCATGCAACCACACTCTTGCTAATTATAGCACCCAATCGGCATGCAAGAGAGTAAACCACGACCATTCTTTTCTATTACTTTCTCCTTTTATTTATAGCTCTTTAATTTTTATCTCCCATAAATGCTAAACCAAAAATAGCATTTGGAATAGAATTACCGTAAATAATTTTTCAGGATATCTCAACCTCACTATGTCACTAAGCGAATGCTTATGCAAATGAGACTCAATTTAATGGCACTAGATAACTGTTGTGAAATATGCTTTCTCTTTCTCTATACTAATTATAGCGCACGTCATGTGCTGTGCGCAAAAACTTCTTTCTCTTCATGTGCACTAATTATACCATTTCAAACTGATGGAATATTTGCAACATCTTAATAAAAATATTAGTTAAAACCATATACACACATGAATACATACACAAATTGTTTCTTCATGTTAATTAGAATTTGACTTGGATTTGTGATTACAGCCACTTCAAATTAACATGGTGTACTTGTGTGGTTTGAGTACATTTAAAAACACACTTTGTTTTATTTTACATGCTTAGCATACAGATAAGTTTTTTTTCCTTGAATGTGCAAGAGTATTGCATATAGCTGTATAATAGAAGTTTTTTTTTTTTTGAAACAAATATAAGTGAGATCATTCCCCGGCCCGGCTAGTACCTCAAACCACATTTTAGTCATAAAGGCGTACAGATAAGTAATACCTTTGTCCCAAACAAATACAACTCTAGAACAATGCTATATTAAAATATGTCAATTTTAGCTATATTTATATAAAAGTACTTTATTTGTCATGCTAAATAGGTACTACTACTTATCCTAGAACATTTTTATTAGTATATTTATTGTTATCCATAAATATTACTATTTTAAATTATATATGTGGTCAAACTCTAGACACTTTAACTAAGAACACATTTATATAAAACATCTAGAATTCTATTCCATTTGGGACGGAGAAAATATACTCATGTGTGAAAGTGCATTCTTGTCTTGTAAGTCTAGTGCAGCCCGTATTGATAATAATAAGTGTAACATGTACTTTCTCTATGCTATAAAAGTGTTATTCTAAATTGAGAAAAATTCATCATCGGTACCTAAACTTAGCAAAGTAGGGCGTTCAAATAGTTGCTAGCCATGCGTCCAATGTTTAGGACGGCCTATGTATAAATTGTATGGCTCCATCACGCCACATGTGGCGCGACAAGGTGGGCCTCGGTCAACGCTGTCCACCACGGTGACAACGATGCACCAAATAAATGCTTGAAAATAATCCAGAAGATATAATCTGCAGAAATCTAGGTATGAACTTTAGAACCCTAGTATAAGCCTGTAGCCTGTGTACATGTTTGTACGAACGGCAAGGACTTGCCAAAGAACTCTTCTAATAAAATCGCCATGTGCATGTTGCAAAATCTGATGAATGAAAATTTCCACCCCTCACAAATGAGCTTGCTCGTGTTCGGCTCTGATACACATAAAACAACTCAGACCCTGTCGTGCCATTACATGTAGCGCGACATATTGGTTGGTATGTCAATGCCCTGTAGTTGGATCAGGAATAGTCATGTGGATCTCGTCCTCCTATGCCTCGTTGGCGAGCTTGCATGGGGAGGCGCATTGATCCGCTACAGCTAGATCTAACTGATCTGGACCCAACGCCACACTGGTGAGTCGCCCTTCACGACAATACGCCAGAAGAGCATCAATCGTTACTGTAACCATCGACTGGTCACCAACTCACCATTGTCGGGGAGCTACTTCTTGTCCTTCCGCGACCTCCATATCTCTTCCTTGATGTAGCCTCCCAATGTACTCTGATTCTCGAGTCATAAGGACTCAAACATCGTAGTAGATGGCCTTCCATTTGCACTGCCCTATGGTGCCTTCCACTCAACCTCTTTCTCTTTGACAACTTTAACTCGACATCTTGGACCTTCATCAACTTAACAGGTGGCTCATCACGATGTTGTTTGGTTCGAAAGGAGGCATGGGAGCGATAATGCAATCGGCTATGGACGTTAACTGTTACATGGGAATCCTAAGGGCTACTTGGCGACAGCCCCTCTGGAGGCACTTTGCTAAGTGTCTACTCTGGGACACTTGGCAAAGTCCTCTTTTGCCGAGTATTTTTTTTTTTTCACCAAGTGTTTTTTTTGAGGACATTCTCTTGACCTTTCACACCGTACGTGACAGTATTATGTATGAGGTGACTGAGTTCTCAGACGATACCGTATTTACTTCTATCTTAATTATTTTTTATCCAGCTGAATCTCAGTCTTGTATGACTTCATGAGCCCACAGAGGAAATTGTTGCCCTAAAACATAGTACTATATATTTTAGACACCTGAACTATAGCAATTTCGTTTTAAAATTGTAAAATTAATTTTTTTTGCATGCTTGCGGACAGGTCCGCTTACATCCCGGATCATCCCTCATTTATGCCCAGCAGCAGGTCATGATCGTTGGCAATTTGGCATCGTCTCTCTCGTGTATATATAATATAATAATGGTTAGATAAGATTTAGCTTCACAATAGTACACCACTTGTCATCCTCATCCACATGACTTGAAGTCCTGGATTATCCATCCAGCTACTAGGTAGGATCACACAGGGCCCATTGTTTCATGCGTTACCGTTACACATACACACTCCAGATTTGGAGACCACTGCGTGTGTCATCGTTCGTCTTGTAGACTAGTACCCGGCAAGTGATTCAAGCGCGTCGCGTGCAATCGCAGAAGCACGAGGCAGGCAGGCAGTCTTGGAAACCGCGCTCTGACCTGCTCTGCTTGGCAGCGTAGCGATAGCAAACGCCCGCGGCGAGGCGAGACGCGTCTTTCTTTATCAGATTCGACGCGTCTGGTCTTTCTTTATCGGATTCAGATCAGGACACCTATTGGATTGGACGAAGGGAAAGTCCCTCGCAATCGCAAAACCACACGGCAGCCAGTGCACCGAGAAATTCAAGTGAAATCGAACTCCGTCCCTCGCCGCTTTTGCGCGCACGCGCACGCGCACTCGCGCAGCGATGGGAGAAAATCCAGAGCATGCAGAAGAAGATGGCTGTGGAGCCACGCGATCCATATTATCTCAGTCACAGCACATCACATTAAACCAAGAAGAGCTGACAATTCAACGAAGGTGCATGATATTGCAGATAATGTATGGACAAGAGGCATACGGTTTGTTTGAAGTATCGCTCTACGGGCTATATTGAGTATTGATTCACGTGATTCGATTGGAAGTGAGATCCCACTTACAAAATCCGATCATAGCACATAAATATCTACGCTATTGGAGACTAATATATTTTAATGAACCTCACAAACTTACATATTTGGTGGTCGTGGTGACATAGTTGAGCCATACGGGTAGAATATTTAGAACAAAACACCTGAAAAGTAAACTCTATAGATACATCTGACCTTGTAGCCTCACTATGTACCGTAAGAGATGCCGTGAAAAAATAAAGGTATAGAGGGTTGGTTATCTAGCTACACAAAAGCCTAGAATACATCGAATGAAATGAACCGAGATGGTGAATAGTATAGTACCCAATCCTAACTCGTATGACTCATATCTTTAATTTTGCGTGTTTGGCTGTGGACAAATGTAACTACTTGCCAAAACAATCAATAATAGAGGATTTGTATATAAAATAACCAATTGGTTTAAGGGTAACCATCACTCATCTTTGATAAAACAACCGATACAGAGCATTTGTATATAAAACAACTACTCTCTCCGTTCCAAATTATAAATCGTTTTGATTTTTTTGTTGCATTGTATCCTGGCATATTTTTATGTCTAGATACATATCAAAATGCATGAAAAAAATCAAAACGACTTATAATTTGGAACGGAGGAAGTAAGTGGTTTAAGGGTAATCATCACTCATTTTTTACCCTTACATTTGAAATGAGGGCCCAGATCAAATCTCTTTCTACCTTATTTTCTTTTCATCCTCCTTTCCTAAACCATTGATAGCTAATAGATTTATGGCTCAATAATATTTATTGATTTGTCTGTTTAATATGCAACGCTGTCATTCCTCCACTTTGAATGACTTTTTCCATAGATATGTGTATGCTACATATACATGTACATGTACAATGATACTTACGAATGAGAAGATATTCTACCTTTTGAGCCGATTATTCTAGGATAGCGAGTTCCATGACAACCTGTGTACAAGGAACTAAGGGACTTATTTAGATTCTTCCAGATTGCTCGAACTTGTAACCATTGTGTAATCTACACTTTTTTATATTGAAGCTGAACCAACCTTGCATTTTTAGCTTTTACGGAGTACATGTTAAAAGACTAGTCTATCCATCAAAATAGTGCAGCAAAAATGAGAAGATAGAGTGGTGGAACATACAAGGATAATTATACAATACTTTATAATAAAATAATATAAAATTTGATAATTTTTAAAATTTAACTAAACTCAAAATAGTTTGTAATAACTTTGTAAAAATAAGTTTGGATAGGCGGAATATTACCTAGATGTTGTACACGTCTTTGGCACTTTGTCTCATGACTCATTATTATGACTTCAGACGAACCTAAATTTGAGATGTGGAGCACGAGATTAATTTAATAAAACTTCAATTTAAGGATCTGCATTCTGCATGATACGAAACCTCGTGCCACGACAATAGCGCCGTTCGATTCAAACCAGCCCCTTTTGCCAAGACAAAACGAGGTCAAACGCCATCACTATCTCCAAAAATACGAAACGAAACCAAAAAAAAAAAAGAAAGGATATTCATCACGATTTCCATCCAATCCAAATTCCAAAGAGGCGATATTTTTCCGCATCTGGTCGTCGTCTGGACCCGGTTCCAGCGCGGATCAGCGGCGACTGGGACCCGAAGGGGACACGTGGGGCCAGTTCTCGTTCGTTCCCTGGCCGCGCAGGACCCATCCGGCGGCGGCAGCTCACGGGAAAGAAACTGCCTCGCGGAGCCCGCGGAGCTGGAGAGTGGAGCGGCGCAACTTCCCTCCAGGTCCCGCCTCGATTCCCTTGCCATCTCCCATCTCTAGCAGATCCTTCCTTCTCCGGTCGCCCTCTCGTAGTCCCCGACGCGCAGCAATTCCGCCATAAATACCGGCGATCTTGGGCCTCGGAAAACCCAATCGACGGAGCAGCGCGGCTGCGGCAGGACGAGGGCAGACCCTTCTCTTCTCAATACTGCGCCAGGATCCCCTCCGGAGAAGGTAACTGAGCCGCCGCCCCGTAGCCCTAGCGTTCTTGCGGGGGAATTGTTTCTTCCCTTTTCCGTGCTTTGCTTTCTTGGGGATTTCTCCGCCCCCCCAGATTGTTCCTATCTACATTCGCGACTCTGATGTTGGTGATTTCGACGTATTGATTCATCGGTTTCCACCGCAGCGCTTGTCCTGCGCCAACTAAATGTTAGGCTTATTCTGTTTATTTACCGTGTGCCACGGCTTAGAACCACCCTTGGTATCTCCCATGGTGGCCTCGTCGATGTCAACGAACAAATCTGGCGTGCGTTGCTTGTCCTGGCCAATTTTTTCTCATTGAAATTTCCAGGTGTTCAAGTCAAACACACATTTTTATAGGGTTATGTTCTTTTCTGGTTTAGTTGTGAACACATTTTTTTATTTCTTGCGGCTTATTGTTAATAATTGCTTGTGCCTGGCCACCATTGGGAAATTTCGTTCGACCTGCGTAGAGTACACGGGTGGTAATTGGTAAGATAATGTATAATTGTCTTCGGAGGCCAGATTGGATGATTGTGACGTGCTTGATTATCACCCGGGTCTGTCCATGGACTTGTCGCCAAATGAATCATTAGCTGCATCTTCCTGTTTTCCTCGGTTGTGCTGCGGGCCAACTTCCAGCATTGGATTTCTTGGCTTTCGCTGATACCCTGTGTATGATTTATCGACTACCCACGTTCGCTTGCGTATGCACTTGTCTTTACTCTTTTCATATCTGACTATATATGTACTGTGCCTCTACTCCAATAACACCAAGAAAGACCTGAGCCTATTAAACCTTGCCTCTGCTTGCTAAGCTTGTTGACCACACTTGTAGGTACATGTTCATCTTTTTATCTCTCTCTCTCTATGGTTATGTTCATTTTTCTCTCTATATAGTTTGTACTGCAACTGGCTGTGCTAGTTTTTTATTCTTCTTTTGGTGACTATTTTTTCATGGAATTGATTTTAGAGAAGTGTGATTCTATTGGCTGTACCATGATG
>JALGXP010001272.1:0-15107 GCA_023333625.1 Bothriochloa decipiens
CTCTTTTCTCTAGTAGGCGGCCACGAGCTCTAGCACTACCTCGCGCGTGCCCGCGGAGCCACGCTGGGGCTGCTCCCACGCATCGGCAAGGCCACAGTGGGCGGCGTGTCCGCGCCAGGCCGCTTGCACGCGCCGGCGAGGCCGCGACGGGGCAGCTCCCACGCGTCAACGAGATCGCGGCGTGGCGGCGCGTCCGCTCGCGCGTCTGCCGGGCACGGCGCGGGGGGCGGGCGCGGCCATGGCTCCCTCCCGCGAGGAGCGCGTTCGCGGCGCGGAGCTGCTCTCGCACGTGCCGGGTGAGGCCGTGGCGGAGCCGCTCACGCCTGCGCCCGAGAGGTCGCGGCGAGGCAGCTCCTGCGCGTCAGCGAGGGCATGGCATGGCGGTGCGTCCGCGACGCGGAGCCGCTCGTGCATCTGCTGAGCACGGCGCGGGGTCAGGACGCAGCCATGGCTCTCTCCCGCGAGGAGCTCACGCAGAGAGCTGTCGCGCGCCACTGGCAGACGTGGGGCCAGCGAGGAGCAGGGGCGGATGCGGGGTCGGGGAGGAGCAAGGATGGCGGCACGCCGGTGGGAGCAGGGACGGGCACGTGTTGGCGAGGAGCAGGGGCGGGCGTCGGCGAGCTGTAGTACGTGACGGCGTTCTAGCCGCACACGCCGCTAGTGCCGGCGAAGGCCGTTCTGGACCCGACGTTCCTCTTCACCCGCGGGGACACGTCCCTGACGCAGGGCCTGGCGGCGGGCGCCACGGGGATAGTATCACTCAGCCGAGCTCGCTTCGCGCCGCCCACGCAGCTCGCCTCCATGCTCCGTCGTCGTCTGCGGCATGCGCCATCATGTTCGGCGACACGCCCTACGCGTTCCAGCCCGACGTGGTGCTGCCCGACATATGGGAGATGGGGAAGGGGCTTAGGTGTGAGATGGGGGATCGGAAAGGGGTGGTTTTGTTAAATGACATGGAAAAAACCACGGTTGTTTTAGCTTTTGGACCTGGAGTGAACCGGTTTTAAAGTTTTTGGGGACAAATAACTGGTTTTATAGTTGATGGACCTATTTAGAATAAGGCTACAAGTTAATGGACTACAGTGCATTTAACCCTTGAAATTATCGTGCAATGCGCTTGCGGTTGCCACTGACACAAGGTTACTTATTTTACTTTCATCGAATGGCCTCCTTGCATTGGTCTCTCTCAGCATGAGATTAGGATAGTTATTACTCCGGGACGCAACTCCAACAACTGCTAAGTTTCATGCTGAGGGACGATAAGCCAGATTTATTTCCGTCGTTAAGCTCGCTGTGTCCATGTGCTGTTATGTATATCACTCAACGGCCAGATTTCCATCGTTAAGCTCGTTCTCTCCACCATGTGCATTCTTGTAAATCAGTGACCGTGCCAAAACAAAATCTAAGGCCTTGTTTAGTTTACTAAATTTAGCTATCAAATTCATTATATAGAAATACTATTCCCCGTCACGTCAAAATATCGACACATACATGGAGTATTAAATGTAGATGAAATAAAAACTAATTGCACAGTTTTGTTGTACTTTGCGAGACGAATATTTTAAATCTAATTAGTCGAACTTTGAACAATTTTTACCAAATACAAACGAAATACTACAGAAATTCCACTACAAAAATTCGAGCACCAATTTGACGAACTAAGCAAGCTCCAAGGCTAGCTAGCAGGCTGCCGTAACACCCGGGTGAGGCGACGGCAGCAGCATTGAAACGGCTGCACAGATTTCTTCAAGCCAACGTTACGCATCGCCGGCTTCCATGGAGAAACAGAAACTGAATAATGCTTCACCGGTAATCCGCCGCCGCCGCGTTCCCGCCTGATAAACGGACGGACGGACAGACCGGCAGGCGGCACGGCACGCGTGATGGTCACGCCCGGCAACGCGCGCCACGAGGCATTCGCGGCGCTGGCCTGACCTGCTGACTCCTCAGCCAGCTGATGTACTGGACGTCTGGACTGGACTCTGCTGTGCTTGCACTACTTACTGCTCTGGCAGCTCTGCTATTCTATACCAGTGTCGGTGGTAGTATGACTCGTCAGTTGTCACTTTATATGTGCCTGTTCTTCTTCGATCGCGTCGTCCGTTAGTCAGTTCTTGCAGAGCTTGCTCTCTCAGCTGAACTCACAAGTCAGTCAGGACAGGAGGCGCGTAGACATGACACTCATCGAGTCTCGGCAGCGATCGCGTGGTCTTGAAAGGTTTCTCAGGCAGGTCCATGCCCTGTTCCTCAAGAACCTCTCGTTCCAGGTAACAAAATCTCCGAAGCTTGCTGGACATATATGCCACTTGCAGATGTTTGTTTTGTTACCATGTCATTTCAAGATACGCAAGCAAATCCTCCCAGCTACTTAGTACTTACTGGAATGTAATGTTTGCTTTGATGTCCGCACACAGAGGAGGAACGCGCGGACGAACGCCGCGATCGCCGCGTTCCCGGCGCTGCTGTGCGTGCTCCTCGTCGCCATCCAGCACGTGGTGGACAGCGAGCTGGAGCGGCCTCCGTTCCGGTGCGGCTGCCGCGCCGGCGGCACCGACGAGTGCGGCATCCAGTACTCCAAGCCCGTCCAGGCGCTCGCCTGCGCCGTGCCCGCGCCGCCGAGGTGGCCGCCGCTGGTGCAGGTGCCACCCACCGAGGCGCGCGCACTGACACCCCTGCACCGGGGGCCGTGCAAGGCGTCGGAGAAGAACTGCCCCGGCACCGTGCTTCTCACCGGACACAACCGCCAGCTTGCCCAAGGTACGTACAGTACAGACTCTGCATGGAAATCTTGTGCATGTTTGGTTGAGTGCTCAGATCATTGCTAGCTCTTTGTTTGTTCTTGCTGAATTTTATTTGGTAGGCCTTGGAAGCTTGCTGTTCCCACCTGTCCCCCCACAGTACGCACTCATGCCTGCTGCTTCGAACTCTTCGGACTACCTGGATTTGTTCTCGACAGTAGTTCCTGTAAGTAGGTATACCTTGATCAATCAGTATTCATGATCATCGAGCTGCATTTTTGCAAAAGCTTGTGCTTTTTTGTTCTGACGATTCTGATGGAAGGACTGAGTGATGGTGAATTTGGCCTTCCAGGGTTCAAGCTCGTTGCCGGCACATATGCTCTTTGTTGAACCGGGTCTCGTTCCAAACGAGACTTTGTATCTGTTGCAACCGCGGTGCTGGACAGAGTCGCGCAATGTTTCAGGAAACTTTGATGGGATGCCAATGGACACAGATATGCAATGCGTTCAAGCTTTGTCATCGTGGTGCGACAATTCATCGGTGATAAATCACCAAATGTTCAAGGGCTATAAGGGTGGGAATAAGAAGCGAAGATCTAACGAGTTCCTCGCTGGTAGCCTCATCTGAATTCAGTACATTTTTTGTCAAACTGTCCTATTAGATTGTACCCTGCAATTTTAATAAAGTCAAGCAAATATTCCTCCTGTAGGTTATGACTTCCTCGATACAAGCAAGAGGCGCTTCCATGTATATGTCTGGTACAACTCCAGCTTCAGCCGAGATAATGGACACCATTCCATGACAGTTTTGCGTGTTTCACGGTTGGTTAATATGGTACTTACACTTGCCTACATTTTTCTTTTACAGTCAACTTTTTCAGTGAGGAAGTAAAATCATCTTTTCAGTTGTTTCTTATTGATGGTGGGGAAGGTAGTATGAATATACAGTACTTTTCTGGCTACTAATTATGCATTTCCATTGTAGGCATCCACTGCATATCTGAACTTTTTTAAAGGAGAAAAGTCAGAAATGCGCCTCGAGTTTTTGAAAGAAATGCCCAAAGCTGCAATTAAAATGAGGCTGGACCTCACCACTCTCCTAGAAGCACTGTTCTTTACCTGGACAGTTCAGCTCCTCCTTCCAGTGAGTCCATTTCATTGTTTTGGATGACCCCTTACTGGGCTTCAGTGAACTAATAAATAAGTTCTCTGATTATTTCATTTTTTACAGGTAATGTTGGCATACCTTGTTTACGAGAAGCAGCAGAGGCTAAGACTGATGATGAAGATGCATGGGCTGAAGGATGCACCTTATTGGCTGATATCTTACGTCTATTTCTTGGCCCTTTCAACAGCCTACATGATATTCTTCATCATCTCTGGGTCCATTATAGGTACCAGATAACTCCATGTTACAGAGTTTCCTGGATTCACTTTCACTCAAAGCAAATATGCTGGCAAATCATGCAGAGAACTCGATCTTCTTTGTTTTGCAGGGCTAGATATATTCAGACTAAATAGCTACATCATACAGTCTCTCTTCTACTTCATATGCATCAACCTGCAGATCGTTCTTGCTTTTCTGCTTGCAACTTTCTTCTCATCTGTCAAGACTGCTAGTGGTTAGTAAAATAAAACGTGCATTATGTAGTCTACAAAATTGCATGGTTCTCTCGATGAGCTTATATGGACGGATATGGATCATCCTTATCTGTATTTATTACAGTGATTGGTTACATGTATGTCTTTGGCACTAGCCTTCTTGGTGAAGCGCTTTTGAAGATATTCATCGAGGATGCAACCTTCCCAAGTAACATTTTCGCTCCAGTTTTCTGGATTAGAGTTTTCTGAACTTATAAATTCTGTAAAAAAATTTATTTGGATTCACAAACAATTGTTTCATTTGTTCAGGACATTGGCTTGTAACAATGGAGCTTGTTCCTGGCTTCTCCCTGTACCGAGGAATATACGAGCTTGGAGAGTATGCCGTGGCAGGAAGGAACATGGGAAAGCCTGGGATGCGTTGGGTGGACTTGAACGACCCAGTTAACGGGATGAAAGATATTTTGGTTTTAATGTCTGTCGAATGGATAATTCTCCTTGTTGTAGCATTTTTACTGGACAATAGACCTGCATGGCAGCCTCTGTTTCTCTTTGGATTTCTATCAACAAAACATTCATCGCCATCACAGAAACCAGTCAAATTGGGGAGGCAATCCAGGAAGGTTCATGTTTATACGACAAAGCCTGATGTGACCCTAGAGGTTAGCCAAGCATATATAACTGAATTATTATAAAACGAACATGGATAATTTTCTGAATTTATTCTTCAACAAACATTTACTTTCAGCGCAAGGTGGTGAGACGATTATTAAAGGATATGGACAAGAGGAATATGATCATCTGCCATAATCTGAGGAAGGTGTATCCTGGAAAGAATGGGAACCCTGACAAGCATGCTGTTAAAGGACTGTCACTAGCTTTGCGCAAAGGGCAGTGCTTTGGGATGTTGGGTCCCAATGGGGCGGGGAAAACATCCTTCATCAACATGGTAACTAAGCAATAATTCCTACCATAGATGCTTCTTATTTGGTTAATGTGCATCAATCTTCAAATTTTGTTTCCACATTGCTTATGAATTGCATGTGCAGATGATTGGCCTTGTGAAACCGACTTATGGAACTGCTTACATACATGGAATGGATCTGAGGACAGATATGAACGATATATACACAAATATTGGTGTATGTCCACAGCACGAGTATGAACACAGGAGACTTTGTCAGTGATGATATTTTAGGTGGTTTTGCCAGTGCTGTGATGCTAACTAAGCATGTGCATTGTGTGTGCAGCTTGCTTTGGGAGCCTCTGACTGGGAGAGAGCATCTAATGTTCTATGGACGGATGAAGAATCTCACAGGTGCTGCTCTAACACAGGTAGTTTGAACTTTGCAGCCAACCATGAAAGAACTAGAATAATAAATCTTGCAATCTACAATATGAGAACTACCATGTACTGCTTAGTTTATGCACATCTGAAATTATATATTGTCAGTAAGAGTAGGTCATCTGATTTCTTTCTCCTATATGTAATGACTGCAAGTCACTTTGTTTGACCATCAACTACATATATTGGCTCTGATCCAGGCAGTAGAAAACTCCTTGAAGAGCGTAAATCTGTTCCACAGTGGTTTCGGCGAAAAATCTGTAAGCATGTACAGCGGAGGCATGAAAAGAAGACTCAGCGTCGCCATCGCGCTCATCGGCAATCCTAAGGCACTCCAATCTGTCATAACTCATTCATATCCTTTCCATATCCACCACACACACATAGGATCTGCAAAAGTTTTCAGAAGTATTATCATGAACTCCATTGTCCTTAGGTTGTTTACATGGACGAGCCGAGCACTGGGCTTGACTCAAGGTCGAAGAATGATCTGTGGAACATCATCAAACGAGCAAAGAAAGACTGCACCATCATTCTTACCAGTAACCAACCACCCTCCTCTTGTCTGTTTTGTTTTTTTCATTCAGTTGTGTATGCATTGTCTTTTGATCGTTCAGCATATATCTGCCTTACATTCACACTGGATATCATATCACAATTCACAGCACATTCCATGGAGGAGGCTGAGGAGCTGTGCGATCGCATCGGCATCTTCATCAACGGCAACTTCCAATGCATTGGGACTCCCAAGGAGGTAAGCACGCCTGCACAATGCACATCGACCAGACAGAGATACAAGATGATGGAAACCACCTAATTTGGAGCCCAGTTTTACAGAAACCTTGCAAATATATATAATGCAGCTGAAGGCGAGGTATGGCGGCACCCGGATCCTGACGATCACGACCTCGCCGGAGCACGAGGAAGCGGTGGAGCTGATCGTGAGCCGGCTGTCACCCGGCTACACCAGGATCTACAGCGTGTCCGGAACGCAGAAGTTCGCGCTGCCCCGGCGGGAGGTGGGCCTGGGCAGCGTCTTCGGCGCCGTGGAGGTGGCACGGCGAGCGTTCCCGGTGCTGGGATGGGGCGTCGCGGACACCACGCTGGAGGACGTGTTCGTCAGGGTGGCCAAGGAGGCCCGGGCGTTCCGACTGTCATAGTTTAGTGAGTGAGGGAGTGATCGGTTGACTCAGGTGTCGTCAGGGTCAGAGCCTCAGAGGCAGTCTCTTGTTCTTTCTAATTCTTAGTGTTATGAATTGGAAAATGTACAGGTTTTCTCAGTGGAACAAGGCATGCTCTCTGGTGGTTGTCTGATGGTGGGTTCGTGTTGTCTTGAGAATGTATGAAATGTAACGAGCTCTGTGAGTCATTGAATTATGAGAATGTTGCCTTAGTGTTCTCGCGGTGAACGCTCGTACTCAGCTATGGAGGGTTATGGCTACGAGCCTAGGATGGATACTTGCACTACGATGTTAAGTTACGGTACACTATGGTAAGGAGAGTGTACAAACTTGAGGACAGATTCCCTCACCTGTACTCATTCAGCAGAAAGCAACATTGGTCCATAAAATTCTTCATTGATAGTGAGCCAAGCAGAAGCCTCTTCCTCCCTTTATCAGGCATTGTTGTAATCGATGCCCTGATTGCTGAAAGAGTAGTAGACCCTGATGCTCATGATATTTGGGAATATACATAGGGTCCTGTCTTTAGTACGAAAAAAGCCTACTCCCATATGCAGGGAGATAAGGAAGCTTCTCCCCTCTTTCAATGGATTTGGAAAGGGGGAAATTTGGGCAATCACAAATTTTTTGCATGGCTTCTTATAAGGGACAGATTAAGCACAAGGAACATTCTTGGGAGAAAACAAATGCATCTGAATGACTACTCATGTGTGCTTTGCTCAAATGGAACAGAAGAAACTTCTTTCCATCAGTTCTTTGAATGTCCTTTCGGTCTAGATTGCTGGAACACGATCAACATCCATTGGAACACTAATTTGCAACCCATGGACATGATAATTAACACCAGAGCTGTTTTGGGGAGTTATATATTTAGAGATATTTTTCTAACAGCGTGCTGGTGCATTTGGAAAAGTGGAAATGGCATCATTTTCGACAACAAAGCAGCCTCAATTCCAGAATGGAAATCCCATCTCAAGGGGGAGCTTAGCCTGGTTTGCATCAAGGCTAAAAGAGGATTGCTGACCCCCTCAGATTGTGGTGTGAGAATAGGCTTTAGCATGTCCTGTCGTTTTTTCTTTGGCCTTGGAGGCTTGTACTCTTCTAATTCTTTTGTATCATTCTTGTTCATATTATTAATAAAAGAAAAAATAGGTAGGGGCCTTCCTGCCGTTCCCCTCAAAAAAAAAAAGAGAGTGTGTACAACCTCTGTAAAGTTTAAAATCTATCTGGGAAGTCTTGTCCATGGTCTCAAACGGATTACGATTCGATTTCAACAACCAAATGGGTTAAGATGGGTGGAAACATGTGATTTTGAAAATAAATAGTTGTCGACCATATGTTGCGAGAGCAGAGCGTTTAGCAAAACCTAAAATTATATAACAAACCTCCTTTTCACTGATAGTCTTATATATACATGGAAAACAAATGTATTTTGCAAAAAGGTATTTATGAAATGAAACCATGTGTGTGCTATTAAAAATATCTTTATGCAAACAAAACCAATCATTATCCTCAATTTATCCATATGCATATACTGATATCCCATTCCGTAGGATAAGGTTAAACTTGTTTTTTTTTTGGACAACCAAGGTTGAACTTGTTAGGTACTTTAAGTAGTTGCCCTTGCTTTGTTGCACAGATGAAGACTCGAACCTCGTTCACGAAGTGGCACACAAGTAAGGTCTCGTGTCTACACCTAGCTATCCTGTGGCTTTTGGGTTCCATGTTGTTTCAGGATGGAGGATTTTTTTATTTTTAATTCTTTTAATCAATATTCTAAATATATACTCCATGAAAACATATTTGTATGTCATATCCCTTGTTGTCACGCTAAAACTGATGGCACGACCAAACCACTGTGTCGCGTCACATGCAATGGCGCGACAAAGAGGCCCACCATGGCGGACAGCGTTGATCGAAGCTTCACTGTCGCGCCACATGCATTTGCGCGACAGGCTTATCGCGCCAACACATATGGCGCGACTTGGCGCAGTCCATGCAACCACACTCTTGCTAATTATAGCACCCAATCGGCATGCAAGAGAGTAAACCACGACCATTCTTTTCTATTACTTTCTCCTTTTATTTATAGCTCTTTAATTTTTATCTCCCATAAATGCTAAACCAAAAATAGCATTTGGAATAGAATTACCGTAAATAATTTTTCAGGATATCTCAACCTCACTATGTCACTAAGCGAATGCTTATGCAAATGAGACTCAATTTAATGGCACTAGATAACTGTTGTGAAATATGCTTTCTCTTTCTCTATACTAATTATAGCGCACGTCATGTGCTGTGCGCAAAAACTTCTTTCTCTTCATGTGCACTAATTATACCATTTCAAACTGATGGAATATTTGCAACATCTTAATAAAAATATTAGTTAAAACCATATACACACATGAATACATACACAAATTGTTTCTTCATGTTAATTAGAATTTGACTTGGATTTGTGATTACAGCCACTTCAAATTAACATGGTGTACTTGTGTGGTTTGAGTACATTTAAAAACACACTTTGTTTTATTTTACATGCTTAGCATACAGATAAGTTTTTTTTCCTTGAATGTGCAAGAGTATTGCATATAGCTGTATAATAGAAGTTTTTTTTTTTTTGAAACAAATATAAGTGAGATCATTCCCCGGCCCGGCTAGTACCTCAAACCACATTTTAGTCATAAAGGCGTACAGATAAGTAATACCTTTGTCCCAAACAAATACAACTCTAGAACAATGCTATATTAAAATATGTCAATTTTAGCTATATTTATATAAAAGTACTTTATTTGTCATGCTAAATAGGTACTACTACTTATCCTAGAACATTTTTATTAGTATATTTATTGTTATCCATAAATATTACTATTTTAAATTATATATGTGGTCAAACTCTAGACACTTTAACTAAGAACACATTTATATAAAACATCTAGAATTCTATTCCATTTGGGACGGAGAAAATATACTCATGTGTGAAAGTGCATTCTTGTCTTGTAAGTCTAGTGCAGCCCGTATTGATAATAATAAGTGTAACATGTACTTTCTCTATGCTATAAAAGTGTTATTCTAAATTGAGAAAAATTCATCATCGGTACCTAAACTTAGCAAAGTAGGGCGTTCAAATAGTTGCTAGCCATGCGTCCAATGTTTAGGACGGCCTATGTATAAATTGTATGGCTCCATCACGCCACATGTGGCGCGACAAGGTGGGCCTCGGTCAACGCTGTCCACCACGGTGACAACGATGCACCAAATAAATGCTTGAAAATAATCCAGAAGATATAATCTGCAGAAATCTAGGTATGAACTTTAGAACCCTAGTATAAGCCTGTAGCCTGTGTACATGTTTGTACGAACGGCAAGGACTTGCCAAAGAACTCTTCTAATAAAATCGCCATGTGCATGTTGCAAAATCTGATGAATGAAAATTTCCACCCCTCACAAATGAGCTTGCTCGTGTTCGGCTCTGATACACATAAAACAACTCAGACCCTGTCGTGCCATTACATGTAGCGCGACATATTGGTTGGTATGTCAATGCCCTGTAGTTGGATCAGGAATAGTCATGTGGATCTCGTCCTCCTATGCCTCGTTGGCGAGCTTGCATGGGGAGGCGCATTGATCCGCTACAGCTAGATCTAACTGATCTGGACCCAACGCCACACTGGTGAGTCGCCCTTCACGACAATACGCCAGAAGAGCATCAATCGTTACTGTAACCATCGACTGGTCACCAACTCACCATTGTCGGGGAGCTACTTCTTGTCCTTCCGCGACCTCCATATCTCTTCCTTGATGTAGCCTCCCAATGTACTCTGATTCTCGAGTCATAAGGACTCAAACATCGTAGTAGATGGCCTTCCATTTGCACTGCCCTATGGTGCCTTCCACTCAACCTCTTTCTCTTTGACAACTTTAACTCGACATCTTGGACCTTCATCAACTTAACAGGTGGCTCATCACGATGTTGTTTGGTTCGAAAGGAGGCATGGGAGCGATAATGCAATCGGCTATGGACGTTAACTGTTACATGGGAATCCTAAGGGCTACTTGGCGACAGCCCCTCTGGAGGCACTTTGCTAAGTGTCTACTCTGGGACACTTGGCAAAGTCCTCTTTTGCCGAGTATTTTTTTTTTTCACCAAGTGTTTTTTTTGAGGACATTCTCTTGACCTTTCACACCGTACGTGACAGTATTATGTATGAGGTGACTGAGTTCTCAGACGATACCGTATTTACTTCTATCTTAATTATTTTTTATCCAGCTGAATCTCAGTCTTGTATGACTTCATGAGCCCACAGAGGAAATTGTTGCCCTAAAACATAGTACTATATATTTTAGACACCTGAACTATAGCAATTTCGTTTTAAAATTGTAAAATTAATTTTTTTTGCATGCTTGCGGACAGGTCCGCTTACATCCCGGATCATCCCTCATTTATGCCCAGCAGCAGGTCATGATCGTTGGCAATTTGGCATCGTCTCTCTCGTGTATATATAATATAATAATGGTTAGATAAGATTTAGCTTCACAATAGTACACCACTTGTCATCCTCATCCACATGACTTGAAGTCCTGGATTATCCATCCAGCTACTAGGTAGGATCACACAGGGCCCATTGTTTCATGCGTTACCGTTACACATACACACTCCAGATTTGGAGACCACTGCGTGTGTCATCGTTCGTCTTGTAGACTAGTACCCGGCAAGTGATTCAAGCGCGTCGCGTGCAATCGCAGAAGCACGAGGCAGGCAGGCAGTCTTGGAAACCGCGCTCTGACCTGCTCTGCTTGGCAGCGTAGCGATAGCAAACGCCCGCGGCGAGGCGAGACGCGTCTTTCTTTATCAGATTCGACGCGTCTGGTCTTTCTTTATCGGATTCAGATCAGGACACCTATTGGATTGGACGAAGGGAAAGTCCCTCGCAATCGCAAAACCACACGGCAGCCAGTGCACCGAGAAATTCAAGTGAAATCGAACTCCGTCCCTCGCCGCTTTTGCGCGCACGCGCACGCGCACTCGCGCAGCGATGGGAGAAAATCCAGAGCATGCAGAAGAAGATGGCTGTGGAGCCACGCGATCCATATTATCTCAGTCACAGCACATCACATTAAACCAAGAAGAGCTGACAATTCAACGAAGGTGCATGATATTGCAGATAATGTATGGACAAGAGGCATACGGTTTGTTTGAAGTATCGCTCTACGGGCTATATTGAGTATTGATTCACGTGATTCGATTGGAAGTGAGATCCCACTTACAAAATCCGATCATAGCACATAAATATCTACGCTATTGGAGACTAATATATTTTAATGAACCTCACAAACTTACATATTTGGTGGTCGTGGTGACATAGTTGAGCCATACGGGTAGAATATTTAGAACAAAACACCTGAAAAGTAAACTCTATAGATACATCTGACCTTGTAGCCTCACTATGTACCGTAAGAGATGCCGTGAAAAAATAAAGGTATAGAGGGTTGGTTATCTAGCTACACAAAAGCCTAGAATACATCGAATGAAATGAACCGAGATGGTGAATAGTATAGTACCCAATCCTAACTCGTATGACTCATATCTTTAATTTTGCGTGTTTGGCTGTGGACAAATGTAACTACTTGCCAAAACAATCAATAATAGAGGATTTGTATATAAAATAACCAATTGGTTTAAGGGTAACCATCACTCATCTTTGATAAAACAACCGATACAGAGCATTTGTATATAAAACAACTACTCTCTCCGTTCCAAATTATAAATCGTTTTGATTTTTTTGTTGCATTGTATCCTGGCATATTTTTATGTCTAGATACATATCAAAATGCATGAAAAAAATCAAAACGACTTATAATTTGGAACGGAGGAAGTAAGTGGTTTAAGGGTAATCATCACTCATTTTTTACCCTTACATTTGAAATGAGGGCCCAGATCAAATCTCTTTCTACCTTATTTTCTTTTCATCCTCCTTTCCTAAACCATTGATAGCTAATAGATTTATGGCTCAATAATATTTATTGATTTGTCTGTTTAATATGCAACGCTGTCATTCCTCCACTTTGAATGACTTTTTCCATAGATATGTGTATGCTACATATACATGTACATGTACAATGATACTTACGAATGAGAAGATATTCTACCTTTTGAGCCGATTATTCTAGGATAGCGAGTTCCATGACAACCTGTGTACAAGGAACTAAGGGACTTATTTAGATTCTTCCAGATTGCTCGAACTTGTAACCATTGTGTAATCTACACTTTTTTATATTGAAGCTGAACCAACCTTGCATTTTTAGCTTTTACGGAGTACATGTTAAAAGACTAGTCTATCCATCAAAATAGTGCAGCAAAAATGAGAAGATAGAGTGGTGGAACATACAAGGATAATTATACAATACTTTATAATAAAATAATATAAAATTTGATAATTTTTAAAATTTAACTAAACTCAAAATAGTTTGTAATAACTTTGTAAAAATAAGTTTGGATAGGCGGAATATTACCTAGATGTTGTACACGTCTTTGGCACTTTGTCTCATGACTCATTATTATGACTTCAGACGAACCTAAATTTGAGATGTGGAGCACGAGATTAATTTAATAAAACTTCAATTTAAGGATCTGCATTCTGCATGATACGAAACCTCGTGCCACGACAATAGCGCCGTTCGATTCAAACCAGCCCCTTTTGCCAAGACAAAACGAGGTCAAACGCCATCACTATCTCCAAAAATACGAAACGAAACCAAAAAAAAAAAAGAAAGGATATTCATCACGATTTCCATCCAATCCAAATTCCAAAGAGGCGATATTTTTCCGCATCTGGTCGTCGTCTGGACCCGGTTCCAGCGCGGATCAGCGGCGACTGGGACCCGAAGGGGACACGTGGGGCCAGTTCTCGTTCGTTCCCTGGCCGCGCAGGACCCATCCGGCGGCGGCAGCTCACGGGAAAGAAACTGCCTCGCGGAGCCCGCGGAGCTGGAGAGTGGAGCGGCGCAACTTCCCTCCAGGTCCCGCCTCGATTCCCTTGCCATCTCCCATCTCTAGCAGATCCTTCCTTCTCCGGTCGCCCTCTCGTAGTCCCCGACGCGCAGCAATTCCGCCATAAATACCGGCGATCTTGGGCCTCGGAAAACCCAATCGACGGAGCAGCGCGGCTGCGGCAGGACGAGGGCAGACCCTTCTCTTCTCAATACTGCGCCAGGATCCCCTCCGGAGAAGGTAACTGAGCCGCCGCCCCGTAGCCCTAGCGTTCTTGCGGGGGAATTGTTTCTTCCCTTTTCCGTGCTTTGCTTTCTTGGGGATTTCTCCGCCCCCCAGATTGTTCCTATCTACATTCGCGACTCTGATGTTGGTGATTTCGACGTATTGATTCATCGGTTTCCACCGCAGCGCTTGTCCTGCGCCAACTAAATGTTAGGCTTATTCTGTTTATTTACCGTGTGCCACGGCTTAGAACCACCCTTGGTATCTCCCATGGTGGCCTCGTCGATGTCAACGAACAAATCTGGCGTGCGTTGCTTGTCCTGGCCAATTTTTTCTCATTGAAATTTCCAGGTGTTCAAGTCAAACACACATTTTTATAGGGTTATGTTCTTTTCTGGTTTAGTTGTGAACACATTTTTTTATTTCTTGCGGCTTATTGTTAATAATTGCTTGTGCCTGGCCACCATTGGGAAATTTCGTTCGACCTGCGTAGAGTACACGGGTGGTAATTGGTAAGATAATGTATAATTGTCTTCGGAGGCCAGATTGGATGATTGTGACGTGCTTGATTATCACCCGGGTCTGTCCATGGACTTGTCGCCAAATGAATCATTAGCTGCATCTTCCTGTTTTCCTCGGTTGTGCTGCGGGCCAACTTCCAGCATTGGATTTCTTGGCTTTCGCTGATACCCTGTGTATGATTTATCGACTACCCACGTTCGCTTGCGTATGCACTTGTCTTTACTCTTTTCATATCTGACTATATATGTACTGTGCCTCTACTCCAATAACACCAAGAAAGACCTGAGCCTATTAAACCTTGCCTCTGCTTGCTAAGCTTGTTGACCACACTTGTAGGTACATGTTCATCTTTTTATCTCTCTCTCTCTATGGTTATGTTCATTTTTCTCTCTATATAGTTTGTACTGCAACTGGCTGTGCTAGTTTTTTATTCTTCTTTTGGTGACTATTTTTTCATGGAATTGATTTTAGAGAAGTGTGATTCTATTGGCTGTACCATGATG
>JALGXP010001274.1:0-15102 GCA_023333625.1 Bothriochloa decipiens
AAATCTCGAGGACGAGATTCCAATGAGGGGGAAGGACTGTAACAACCTGAAAATTCGAACTACAAAATTTTTTGACAAAACCCTGAGTAATGTGGTGCGACATGTCATCATCTACCCCTTACATATGCATCAACCCTAGCATGTCATGCATGGCATTCATATGTTGCAAATTAATTAACATCTCATAACAATGCTCTATGTTCACATGTTACATTTTAATGTTTCAATAGTTCAATCATCATGTTGCATTAAAAGAGTGAGTTGGATTCTTATTTGGTTTATGTGTTGATTATTAAAAATAGCAACATAATATTTATTTTGACAAATAAATATTAAGGGGATAATACCCTAGCCTTATTTGGGCCATGTACGCTCACTATTTTATTGCACAAATTTAGCACACCACATATATATATAAGTATATATAAAAGTGTATTTGACAATGAAAAAGGAAAAGGAAAAAGAAAAAGAAAAGGAAATCGGCCCGAGCAGCCCAGCCGGCCCGGCCTGCACGCGCTCGCCCGTGCTCGTCGCGCGACCACGCGCTGCACAGCCGGCCCAGCAAGGCGGCCCGTCCGCGCACGCCCGCACGCTCGCCCGTGCGACCGCGCGCTGCGCGGCCCAGCAAGGACCCGCGTCCGCCCGCGCGCCACGCCGTTGCCAATGAGTCGCTGACGATGGGGCCCCGCAGTGGGACCCACATGTCATCGTGCCCGCTGAGGTCACCCGACCAGCGGCGCGCGCTTGCGTCAGCGCTGTTCCCTCGCGTCGCCTTGAAGCAACCTGCCTCGACCGATCAATCCCGTGTTGCCCCGCATCGACGCGCGCCCGCAAACCACCTGGACCGACCAGCCTGCGCAAAGTGCCCACGACCGCAGGCAAGATTCTCCGCGAGCGCATCTGCGCTGTCGCCGTAGTAGAACGCCACCGCCGTGAAGAGCTTTGACACCCAGCACTACCTAGCCCCCTCTCGCTGCTCTCTGGACCCAGACCGAGCCCCAGCTGCTGACCTAGAACCCCCTTGGCCGCTAGATCGAGCCAGAGCCATGATCGACCGTCCGCCGGCCACCTACCTCCGCGTCCGCCCTATAAAGTAAGCACCCTCGGCACCCTAGGGTTCCCAGGCCGCCGCCACCGATCTGGTGGAGCCCAATTCCATCTTGCTAGCCTCAATTGGAGGAGAGGTGGAGGAAGGGGGAAGAAAGGAGTTGGGGAAGGAGACCGCCGCCGCCAACTCGGAGCCGCCGCTGCTGCGTCGGGAGCAAGAAGGAAGAGCAGTACCTCGAGCCGGAGCCGCTTGGACTTGTACCCCGCCTTCATCCCCGTTCGCATCGGTGAGCACCTCCGCCATGCCATCTTCTCGACCCCCGCCGTGCTACTGGCCATGGCGCTCCGCCATGAGCGCGTAGGCCCAGGTCGCTACCGACCTCACTGGACACACCCGCACACACACACGAGACCAGCCGAGCCTCCTTGGACCACCGCATCGGGAGGATGCCGGAACGGAAGCCGCCCAGCTCATCGCCTCGCGCCGAGCGCCGCCGTGGCGAGATCACCCAGCCGTCCTTCCGTTGAGCCTCGACCTCCATTGTTTCCGGATCCGCGCTCGCCTTGATGAGACGGACCCCGTGCGCACCCTAGCTCCGCGTTTGCCTCGCCAGAGCACCGACCCGAACCACCTTGCCGTCGACGTGTTAGTACGTTGCCGCTCCAGAACACCGCCGTTCATCGTCGTTTCCTGCCACCTCCGACCACCCCGAGGAGCAAGAAGAAGCCGGGAAGCTCCGCCGTGACGAGCTGCATCGATTGGGCAAGGAGATGGAGACGTGGACCCTCTCGGAGTGCCGTTGCCGTGCACCGAGGACCTGTCGGAGCTCCGCCGTGGGAGTTGCTGCCCGCGTGGACTCCGCCGTGTGTTTTGGTCACCGCCGGCACCTCGAGCAGGTGCTGCGTGACTCCAATCGCCCATCTACGCCACCAATTGGAGCTGGAGTGACTCGATGTGATGTGTACATCGAGCGCCGTCGCCATCGAGCCACCGTCCGCCGTAGAGCTCGTCACCGGAAGCAAAGCTGCCGCCCTGAAGCCCATCAACGTGACCGTCGTGAAGTCTCAAAACCGATGGGCGGATTAATGGCGCCAGAGATCCATTGTGGCACCAGGAATCGAGGGTTTCCCCGCCGCCGATCGCCAAGGAGGAACCCCGCGCTCGAGCCGATCTCGTCCGAGATGGATCACGCGCTAGAACCGACCCTCGAGTTTGACCCTTCGACAAACCAACCCTCGAGCACCGAGCACCACCGTTCCACCGAAGAACCGCTGTGGACTTGGCCTTCGCGCGGACTCCGCCGCGTGAATTGGTCGCTGCAGGTGCAGCGTAGGAGTGCAAGGCAACCCTAACTGCACTCCCGAGCCCAGCTAAGACTTGGTTTCGAGCAAAGACGGGCTGCCGTCGAGCACCGTCATCCTCGAGACCGTAACCCCTCGAGACCATACCCCTCGAGACCGTATCCTCGAGACCGTACCCTCGAGACCGTATCCTAGAGACCTAACCCTCGAGACCGTAACCCTCGAGAGCATACCCCTCGAGACCGTACCCTCGAGACCGTATCCTCGAGACGTACCCCTCGAGACCATACCCTTGAGAGCATACCTCTCGAGACCATACCCCTCGAGACCTAACCCTCAAGACCGTAACCCTCGAGCCCTTTTTATTTTTAGAAAATGGTTAAATCTTTGAAAATTCATAACTAATTCATACAAGTTCAGAAAATTATGATCCACATATCCAAATTTTCTATAAATCAAGCCCTATCTATCTAGGCTATGTTTGAGTGCATTTGGATCTTCTATTTTGCAATTGTTCTTTGTGCTAATCTATAGGGGTCGCTTCCGCGACCGTTAAATCTCGTTACAGGCTCGAGCGAGGACAAGTCTGACGACAGTGACTACCAAGAGAAGTCCGACAGCTACGTCAGTGAAGGTGCCACACACCATCCAACCTCGTAGATCCCATTACGCATGGCAATTATAGTATGGCTAGTGCTTTAAATTCATGTTGCTATAATGCTATGCCTATGCTAGGACTGCATGATAGAGTATTTATTTGATGAGCCCTACCTTGTTGTAAACTATCACCTGCTTACCCGCTGTTATGATAGCCACCTGCTTATCTGCTATACTTATATTTCTATACTTCACTCGCTTACATTTTGATGTGACGTGATGAACCCAGGGAAGGCTTGGAGGATGCCAGGCTGGATGTGTGAGTTGATGTTTCAGATGGGCATGTGAGCTGATGATGTTGTATCCGGGTTTGGGGTGGAGCTTACGGCAGGGAGTAGGGTGAGAGTTGAGTCGATCGAGCCGGGATCTACGACGAGCTTTTGGAGCAAGTCTTGCCAGGGAATGGTTCTGGACATTCCCATGAGAGGAGCCTGTGGCGGGCTAACTGAGATGTGATGGTGGTCCTTGGGTGTGATCCTCTGAGAGGTGGAGCCCAGGATGAAGGTGCCATGGTAGCACGTTAAAGATAAACCTGATGAAGATATCCCAATTTGGTCAAATCTAGGAACTGTTGCGCTGGTATCCGGACCTAGAAATCTCTTGCTTTCTACTCGCTCTCCATGGGGGGACGGCCGAACCGCTGGATAGGTCGATGCCACTACTGCTAGGCGAGAAGTGATAGGAAGGTATATGCATGGGATGGAGCTAACACCCTACCGAGACGATCATGGCACCCCCTTCGGGAGTGGGTACATGGCATGGCATCCTCTTCGGGAGCGGATACATGCTCTCTTCACAGTTCCAGTGATCCAGTGCTGGATGGTAGAGTGGCATCGCCTATGGCAGTAGGCGCCCGGAATCTGCCTAGGTGCGCGCGTGCATCGATGACGGTTATCTGGTGGATTAGTGAAACCTCTGCAGAGTGTATGGTTGATCGATCGATACATATGCCAAATCTTCGGCTATGGACCTTTCCTATGTTTCGCATGCACCGGACTAGTGAGTGGAGTGTTCTACCTTCCTCTGAGTGTGATTTCCGGCCGTGAGCCAGTTTGAGGGCTGCGGGCCGCTGAGGCAAGCCAAGAGGGAGTTGGCTTGTCGACCAGAGTCTGAGAGGGTGTTGGGGGAGATGAGATGATGTTACAGATATGGATGGAGATAGATGAAGGAAATGAGTTTGTGTTTAAAACTTGTTTATTATACTATTGTTTTATATACTTGAACAATTCATAGGAAAACCCCAGCCTTATAGGTTCCTTTTGAGATATCCTTATTTTTGCATCCACTTCCACAAAGCAATGCATAGGATGGGAGTGTGGCCAGTACAAATCATACTGAAAATTTGGTTTCAGGTTCAAGGAGTGAGTACTCATCTGGAGAGTACAGCGATTGAGGGTTTCGTGTCTACGCTCAAGTTGGAGAGAAGAAGATAGCTTTCGCATCTCAAGCTTTTACTGTTATGCTGCATGAACTCTGATTCCACCCTGTGGTGATGTAATAAGTTATTGTAACTCCCTCTATTTGCTCTCTTTTGTTCGATGTATGGATTATGGATTCAACTGTTATCGGGTAATATGATTTAAATGGTCATATTACACTCCAACACTGTGGATTTCCCTTCGCGGAAATCAAGGTCGTTTCAGTTGGTATCAGAGCATACTTGACCTTAGGACAAAACCCTAAAATGGACGTTAGTACAGGACAAACCAGTTTTTCTTTCGATTATATACCGACCCTGCATTTCTTCTTATGCAAGGCTTCTCTATTGTTACTGACTTGCTGACCCTTCTTCCCTTTGAAACGTGCAGATGACAAGCTTTGGACCCCCGCTTGGACCGTTGAGCAGCATGCCCAAGGCTGAGTTCACCTACGAGGGACAGGAGTTCCTAGGCTTTCCGTACACTCTACATCGTGTTTTGGGAGTACTCGGAGTGCCTGTCGAGGAGATCAAGTACACCTACACTGGAGCACCGGACTAAGAAGGAGGAATCAAGGGTTACGTGGTCACTCACCTAGAGATCCCTGCAAGTCAGACTCTGCCCTTAGTACCAGCTCTCCTGGAGATGACAATTGAGGAATCAATCGAGGAAGGAATCCAGGCTGTGTCACTCAAGGCCCTGCGTGAAGTGATGAAGATTGCTTACGAGCATCTTCACAACACAGAGTTTCATCTACTTCCTCAGGCCTTGAACTCTCTCCTCACACCAGAGCAGCAGGATGATCTGGTCAGGCCAATCATCCTAGCTGAGACCAGTCTTTGCAACCGTGCCTCCGCCGCTCACCTCTTCGAGTAGAACCGCTACATAGAGCACCTGGAGAAGAAGAGACGCCTCGACCGCAACACTCTGATGGAGTACCAGGAGTTCTGCAAGTAGGAAGCTAAGGAGAAAGAAGGACTAGAGGCTACAGTCGCCCAGCTGAAGGACAAGCTCGCACGTCAGGCAAGGGCTCACAGAGCCGAGGTCGCTGACCTGCGAGACAAGGTTGAGGACATTGGGCTCCAAAACTACTACCTCGATGCAAGAGTTCTCCAGTTGGAGGGAGAGAAGATGGACAAGGATATGGAGATCAAAGAACTATAGAAGATAAGATGGGAAGATGGCAAGAGCAACTTCACCGTGCAGTGTGAGAAGTCAATGCTCGTAAAAGCCCTGAACAAAGCAGAAGCAAAGGCACAGTGCAACCAAGGCCATCTGATTGCCCTGATGATTCAGAATGAGGCCTTGGTGGACAGGTACAAGAGACTCAAGACAGCTTGGAAGAATGCCGACGAGAGACGCTACCAGGAGTACGCTGAGTTGCGTGACAGACTTCCTTTGACAGCCAGACGCAAGGACCCCTTTAAGGAAACTTTCCAGATTGGCCACTCTCTCTTGAGGCACGACCACTGTCCAGCTCCCACCAACCTACCACTTACCAAGGAGTTTGGAGAAGCTTAGGCTTATGTGAAGCGCCTTCACATGTCACAGGAGGAGTTGACAACCGTTTTCACCCAGGAGTATACAACGCGCCGATGTATGAGTCAGAGTAGTGTGGACCCTGCGTGGCCACATCATGAGTATCTTGTATCCATGAGATACCTTCTTGTAGTGCGAGTCTCGCACGTCATCTAGCGTAGCTGCTAGAGATGATGCCATGTAATGCAACCATGTAATGAATGATCAATCGTATCGCATTTTATGGCTCTTATTGCTTCTTTGTATGAGTGTTGGATAGATTAAATGTTTTTCCTTAAATCATTGAAATCATTTAATTATATTTAACCAATAAGTACTAAACAGTTGTCGACCCGTGTCGCAGATGTCTGCACGTCGCTCCGCACGTCTGGGCAACCGTCCGCCTCCACCCGAACCCGAGCTTGGGCGTGGAAGACGCTATGGACGAAGGGGAGGTCGTGTTCCACCCATCGACCTCAACCAGGGTGGGAACGATCATGAGCGGACCCCGCCAGTAGGAAGTGCCACTGGAGGAGGTGATGCCAATGGCAATGGGCCTCCACCTCAGCTGAACCCTCCGCCGCAGCCGATTCCGCCACCGCCACCGCCACCACCGCCAAACCTGGCGAAAGTGATGGCGCAACAGACACAGCTGCTTGCCGCTTTAGTCAATGGAGCCAATCACCGCTTTGGAGGAAATTCGAATGACTTCTAGAGGAAACTTGAGGGTTTTCTAAAGCTCAGGCCACCCACTTTCGATGGCACCTACAAGGAACCGCTGGAAGCTGATGATTGGCTTCGCGAGATCGAGAAGAAGCTAGAGCTTACCACTTGTACCCTAGAGGAGCGAGTCGGGATCGCTGCTTACCACCTCGCTGGAGCTACGCGTTCCTGGTGGGACAGCTACCGCCAAGCTCATGAGGACCCCGATCACATCACCTGGGATGAGTTCGCAGATGAGTTCATCGAGTACCATGTTCCTAAGGGAGTCATGGAGCAGAAAGAGGAGGAATTTCGTAACCTCACCTACAAGGGATGTGACATCTGCGAGTACACCAACACCTTCACCAGTTTGTTGCGCTATGCACCTCTGCATGTCGCGACTTCTGAGAAGGAGAAGATCACGCAGTACAAGAAGGGTCTGAACCCCAAGATCAAGGTAGCCCTGGGAGGCACCAAGAGTCACACACTTCATGACATGATCGATCGTTGCATCCAGATCGAGAAAGACCAGAAGGATGCAGGAGAAATGTCCAGAAGGGAGAAGAAGAAGTCCGAGGGCTTCTACCGTGACCATGAGCGTAAGAGGTTCCGTCGGGACAAGACGTCTAGCCGTCCTCATTACGGCAAGGACTCTACCTATGGCTCGGGTAGGAGTGGTGGTACCTACTTGGCTGACCACTCACGCTTATCCCGCGACCATCGCTCCCGCGACCGTTACTCTCGTGACCACCGCTCTCGTGACCGTGCTGGGAAGGATCGCTACCCCCGTGAGCACTCATCGCAGCCACGTCACAGGACTGATCACTCTGCGCCTGTTCGTGCTACGCCAAACTCAGGCAGCTGGAAGGCCGCTGCACCAACCCCCACAGGCAGTGTGCCGTTCACTTGCTTTGGTTGTGGCAAACCAGGCCACAAGGTGTTTGACTGTCCTGAGAAGACACCCGCACCTGCTGCACCCAAGTCTCAGTACCGTGGATCTGCAAGCCGTGGTCGTCTCACGCACATGAACGCAGAAGAAGCTCAAGCTGCCCCAGATGTTGTGTACGGTATGTTTCTTGTTAATGGCATTAAAGCATCCGTTCTGTTTGATTCTGGAGCTACATGTTCATACATCTCATCTAAGTTTGCACGAGAGAGTAAGATACCTATCACTCCACGTTTGGAGCCTATAGTCACCAGTTCTCCTCTTGGTGAGATGAGAAGCACCCATATCTACAAGGGAGTGAAGCTTTCTATTGAGGGTCTAACCTTTCGAGCTAACCTTACCCTTCTACCATCAAATGGTTTGGATGTCATCCTAGGCATGGATTGGCTTACCGAGCACAAGGGTTTGATTTCTTGTTCACCCAGATATGTTCAGATAACTCATCCTTCTGGCCAAGCAGTCAGATGTGCACCTCACAAGGATAAATCAGTATCTGTTCTATGTGCCCTGAATGCACTCAAGTCGTAGGAAGAATCTCAGAAAAGGGAGAAGACTCTTGCAGATGTCCCCGTTGTCAAGGAATATGAGGATGTGTTTCCAGAAGAGTTGCCTGGCATGCCACGGATTGTGACGTTGAGTTCATCATTGATCTTGTGCTCAGAACCGGTCCCATCTCTAAGCGACCGTACCGTATGTCAGTGGATGAGCTAGAAGAGCTCAAGAAGCAGTTGAAGGAACTTTTCGATAAGGGCTTTATTAGGCCTAGTGCTTCGCCCTGGGGATCACCTATTCTGTTTGTGAAAAAGAATGATGGTTCGATGAGGATGTGCGTTGATTATTGCAATCTCAACGCCGTCACCATCAAGAACAAGTATCCTCTGCCAAGGATTGATGACTTGCTTGATCAGCTTCATGGTGCTAAGTACTTCTCGAAGATTGATCTCAGATCTGGTTATCATCAAATGAAGATTCAGGAAGAAGACATTCCCAAGACAGCTTTTGTCACACGCTATGGGCAGTATGAGTTCACCGTTGTATCCTTCGGTCTCACGAATGCCCCGGCCTATTTCATGAACATGATGAACAAGGTGTTTATGGATGATCTTGATCAGTTTGTTGTGGTTTTCATTGATGACATTCTGATTTATTCACCTTCTACCGAAGAACATGAAGCACATTTGAGGATAGTGCTCGAGAAGTTGTCCCAACACCAGCTCTATGCTAAGTTCAGCAAATGTGAGTTCTGGCTTGAAGAAGTTGCTTTTCTTGGTCATGTACTCTCAGCAGATGGAGTTGCTATAGACCCTGCAAAGATAGAGGCTGTAAAAGAATGGGAACAACCTCGCAATGTGTCCAAAATTAGGAGTTTCTTAGGATTGGCAGGTTACTATCGCCGATTCATTGAGAACTTCTCGAAGATAGCTCGTCCTATGACAAATCTCTTGAAGAAGATCAACGAGTTTGGATGGACACCGGAGTGTGAACACAGTTTCCAAACTCTAAAGGAGAAGCTAACCACCACACCTATCCTAGCCTTACTTGATATCACTAGCGACTTTGTCGTCTACTGCGATGCCTCTCGCCAAGGACTAGGCTGTGTGCTGATGCAGAATGGGAAGGTTATTGCTTATGCTTCCCGACAGCTGAAGGAACATGAGCAATGATACCCCACGCATGATCTTTAGCTAGCAGCTGTTGTGCATGCTCTAAAGATCTGGAGACATTATCTTATTGGCAACAAGTGTGATCTATACACCGATCACAAGAGCTTGAAGTATTTCTTCACTCAAGAAGATCTGAATATGAGACAGCGCAGATGGCTAGAGCTAATCAAGGACTATGACATAGAGATTCACTACCATCCCAGAAAAGCGAATGTAGTCGCTGATGCTCTTAGTCGCAAGACCTATTGTCATGCCCTGTTCTTATCGACCCTGCCACCCGAATTGAAGAAAGAGATTGAAAATCTTCATCTTGAGATAGTACCCCATGGGTTGTTGCATGAACTTCGTATCGAGTATAATCTCACCGAGTGAATTCGTGAAGCTCAAAAGAGTTGTGAAGAAATGGAGTACATTCGTGGGTTGATGAAGCTGGGCTACAGCCCCGAATTCAGAGAAGATGAGCATGGAACCATCTGGTTCAAGGATAGAATCTCTGTGCCCAGCAACCCTGCTTTGCGTAAGGAAATCCTGTTAGAGGCACATGACTCTAAGTATTGCATCCATCCCGGTGGTGCAAAGATGTATCAAGATGTGAAGAAGCATTTCTGGTGGAAAGGCATGAAGCCAGACATTGCAAGACATGTGGCCGAATGCGACATCTGTAATAGAGTCAAGGCCGAACACAGAAGGCCCGCTGGATTACTCAAACCACTCGATGTTCCTGAATGGAAGTGGGAAAGCATATTGTGGCAGAACCTCCTAAATCATATGGCCCACACGCATGATTATTGTCTAAACAGACTCCAAATAACCATGACTGTGTTCCATACAACTTAAAAAGTCTGTCGGGTAAATCCCGAATCATCCACGATTCTCCGAGCAGGATCAATCATTGTAGAGAGACATTGCAGTATTACAACAGTTTAATATAAATAAAATACCATAGAGTAAAACAGCGGAAGACTTACAATAACATAAGTTTACAAACTTCTGAGTTTCAAATATTTACAACCATAGATTTAAATTGTACAAACCTTACTAGTAGTGGAGTAGCAGTAGATTACACTATTAAACAAAAACTCTGCCCATGAGCTAAACATCTTTATTCGTCGTCGCTTTCCTCGACGACTGTCATGCAGCAGGATGCAAAACACTCCTGCCCATGAGGCTCACCTGCAACAAGGGTTCAACAAACCCTGAGTACAACAGTACTCAACAAGACTGACCCGACGAAAGAGAAGGGTGAAGACTCAAGAAATGCAGGTTAGAGGGATAAGGTAAGGCTTGTAAGAGATAAGAAATTTTGCGTAAAAGCTTTACAGAAAGAGAAGTTGCTTGGGCTAACTCCCATTATCAACCATCCTCATTATTGATCCTTACTTTTGTTCAAGTTGTTACTACGATGATGATCAGTGATCGAGTCTTCTTCTCCGAGAAGCAACGGCGATTCGAATCCATTTTCATACCCAGCTGGGACCTAGGTGACTGAGCATACCGGAGACTTTAACTATGAAGCACCTCAGGTGCACCGATATACCGGGATAACAACCTCAGCCGTATATCACCACATGATACACGTGAGCTCTTCGGCCCAGCGTACCGAGATACATGGGAACTTAAACCCATAGTAAAACACACTATGACACAGATGGGATCTCTGGCCCCACGCTAGGTCACTCCATGATATACACAGCACCAACCATCCGTATACCACTTCATGCATGTGGATTTTCTAATTTCTTGATTATCGACAGGTCACCATCGAACGGGACCTAGGGCATCAAAAGACGAGAACACTACAGAGGGACTCCATTCCCAGTGCAAGTTCGCCGTTCGGACTCGATTTATTACTATCATCAAGATTTCAACAAGGAAACCAATCTCATCTTTTTCATTCTTTTGCCTTTGAACAATTAAATAAATAAGTAGGGCTAAGCATTACTACTTATCTTCCAGAGCAGGTAACAAGGAATAAGGAAATAAGACAGGTAATGCAATTGGTGGGTTTCCACTCAACTTCTATTACTTAATGCAACATACCATAGCTGAAGCTGTAAAAATTTTTATAAATAGAATAGGGTTTGAATGCATGCGGGGCTTGCCTTGATGTTCGAGGTAGAAGTTCTCAAATTCTAGATCAACTCCCGATTCTTGAATCTGCTTGTCCTTCGGATCTGGGTGATAACGTTAACTCTCCGTTAACGAAAACTATTCGATAATTAATATGCCTCAACATGATGAAATAGTAAACATAATGCTTGATGAGTGCATGATCAGGTTAAGGGATCGAGTACAACTTCTCTTCACGATAAAGTTGCAAGCTAACAAAACTTCGCTTAAATAACTCATTAGGGTTAACTACGTAATTTAAGAGGTTAATTAAACACATAAAATAACGTTAATTAAGCCCTAATGACATGATTAAGATAAGCGTAAACAATTAATTAAGGTGCCAAAGGTCATTAGGGTTAATGACCTAAGGTCATCAATCAATCCCAAAGTCAATCAAATCCTATAATAATTAAGTTAACTAAAAGGGGTTAATTAATTATTTAAAAGCATTAAATAAAGGCATAAAAATTAAAGTTATCAAATTAAGCCTAAAATTTTATTTTAGAAAGCTCTTAGCCTAATTAGATGGCAAAACAAATTTCAGAATTTAAAGCCAATTATTTTATTTATTAAAAATCATTGAAGGTCCATTTTTTAATTAAAAGGGCTAATTTTAACATATGCAAAAATTACTCAAATTTGGCATTTCATATTTTTCCTAGGTAGATGACATCATAAGGAACACTCACAAAAATTTTCAGAATTTTTGGAGCTATATATGATTTACTATGAATTTTCAAAGAAAATAGCATTTAAATCATTTTCTGAAAATAGAAAAAAGAAATTCGGCACAGTGCTCCCGGGTCAACAGTCGACCCCGCCGGAGTTGACCGACGATTCCTCGAAGTCGGTGAGGTCTCCGGCGATCGGACTTGGTCCGTTGGACTCATCTTGACACGAGGAGTTCAACAAGCTTGCTAACGGCGCAGGGAAGTGGCGGCGGCACCCACGCCGGCGGCAATGGCGGCGCGGCGGAGCTCGGGCGCGGCGGCGTCGCTCACCGGAGCGATTTCCGGTGACGCCGACCACATGAACTTACGCAGGGCACCTAAACGGACAAGATTGGCAACTTGATGGCATCGTCTCCTGGTCCTTAGCTAAAGCGGCAGTGCGCGCGGCGGAGCGGCATGGCCGTGCCGGCGGCGAGCCACGGTGGCCGATGGCTACGGTGTAGGACTGATGAAATTGATGGCACAGATAGATGCAGGAGCTCACCACGGCGCTAATGCGCACGTTAATGAAGGTCCGGAGTGGCTGGGTTGAGCTACGGTCGGCGGCGCTGATGGCGGCGGCGGCGCTCCGATGGCAAGACGGCGTCACGGCGGCCTCCGGCAATGCGCTGCTCAAACCAAGGTGCGCATCAGATGCAGGATGATACGGAGAACACGATTGCGGGGTCGTAGGTAAAATATATTCACCTCCGGCGGCGGCAAACGGCGGCGATGGCACGGCGGCGCGACTGACCGGCCGCGGAGAAGAAGGCTGCGTACGGGTGGCTCAAGCGAGGAGAGCAAACATGAACTGGCCCAAAAGGACCGTGAGGAAGTGGCGGAGCTCTGGGCAAGAGTAATTGGACAGAGGTGGAGCGTCGACGGCGAATTCGGGCGGCGGAGCGAGGTCGTCGGCGACGGTGGCGGGAGGAAGAAAGAAGAAGAATGACGGCGGTCGACCAGCATTTATAGCACGGAGTCGATACTTGAGCGAGCGACACGACGACGGTGAACCTTCGCACGTCCGTGAGTGCGCGGGCGGCCGAGAAGGTGCGGCGGTGGACGGCGGCGCGCGATGAGAAGCCGGCCATGGCGGGCGCCGATAGGGTTAGGTACTGTTCGCAGAAATTATAGAAATGCCATCAGTTTTAAAATATAAATTACTCAAAAATTTATATAAGAACTTGAAAATCTCCAAAAATATCATTTGCATAACTTTTCAAGAGCTACACTTTTCCTTTAACTGTCATCCTCAAATTCTGTCTAAATTTTGAAATTTGAATTCAGATTTGAAAAGGGGATAAAACCCTAGAAACAAACATTTGAAATTACTTTTGATTTTTCAACAAAACTTAAAAATCTTCAAAACTATGAAATGTTGAGCTTGCCAAACCAAACATTTTTCATATACAAAGTTTTCCCAAATTCTACATAATTTTTGAATTATAGTTTTAAAATCAAAAGGGGATAAATGCTAGAAACTGTATTTTCAAATTAATTTGAATTTCCTTTTGGGAACTTGAAAAACTTTATATACCAACTTTCTAGCTCTTGTCAAGATCTACAAACTGTCTTTTTAGAGTATCTCCAAATTCTTTATAGATTTTGAATTAAAGAAAGGGAATGAAACTAGAGTTTGAAATAAAGGGTTTTTGAAATAGACTTTAAACTCAATTTGGTTTCTAACTTAATTGGTTGGTTATTAGTGATCACATACATCATCCAAGGACATTTTTAGGTCATTGACCCAATGACACCCTTGGTTGACCAAGTTGACTTTTGAAAAACCTTTTATAGCATTTCCAAATTTGAATTTAAATTTGAATAGCCAGACTCGGGAATAAGCTTTGGAATCCAAATTTAATTTCAAATATGAAAATCAATTTTAGGGTTGGACTCAGACTTATACACTATGCTTGACACTAGTGTAAACACAGTTTACACCTCAAGTACATAGAGTATAAACTAAGTATTTGTAATGGTATTCGAAAATAAGGTTTTATTATTTCATGTGACAAAACATTACAGAAGCTCAATCAACCTATGAAATGTAAATTTATTTTAGTTGATGCACATTAAGGTTGACTTAAACATGAATGCTTTGCAGTGCATATGATGACATGGTAGGTTTTAGTTAATATAACACCAGAGGTGTTACACATATCCATGGACTTTATCGTGGGATTACCTAGATCTCAGCAAGGTCATGACTCTATATGGGTAATAGTAGATCGTCTGACGAAGGTAGCACATTTTATACCAGTCAGAACTTCGATACGTGCAGAGCAGTTGGCAGATTTGTACATCAAGGAGATTTTGAGGCTTTATGGAGCTCCTAAGAGTATTGTGTCGGATCGTGGACCCCAATTCATGTCCCGATTCTGGCAAGCTCTTCACGAGTCCATTGGGACTGACCTTGATTACAGCACTGCTTATCACCCGCAAACAGATGGTCAGACAGAAAGGTTGAATCAGGTTCTAGAAGATATGCTTTGTGTCAGTGTTCTCAAATATGGAACAGATTGGGAGAAGTGTCTGTCGTTTGCTGAGTTCTCTTACAACAACAGCTACCAGGCAAGTATCAAGATGTCACCCTTCCAAGCCCTTTATGGCAAACCATGTAGAACCCCGTTGATGTGGAACCACCCAGGCGAAAGAGCAGTCTTTGGCCCCGCCAAGATCAAGGAAGCCGAAGAAGGAGTAGCTCAAGTCAGAGAGAACCTGAGGATCACCCAAAGCCGACAGAAGAGCTATGCCGACAAAAGGCGTCGAGACCTCGAGTTCGAAGTTGGGGATTTTGTCTACCTCAAAGTGTCTCCACTTCATGGTACCGTCAGATTCCACGTAAAAGGAAAGTTGGCCCCAAGATATGTTGGACCGTATCGTATCTGTCAGAGAGTTGGGAAGCTTACATACAAGCTTGAACTACCTCCCGAGTTAACAGGAGTATACCCCGTTTTTCATGTCTCACAGTTACGCAAGTGCTTAAGGGTACCAGAAGAGGAAGCAGTCACCACTGATGTGCT
>JALGXP010001275.1:0-15102 GCA_023333625.1 Bothriochloa decipiens
ATCTACAAACTATCTTTTTAGAGTATCTCCAAATTCCTAATAGAATTTGAATTAGAGAAAAGGGGATAAAACTAGGGTTGGAAATAAAGGGTTTTTGAAATAGAGTTTAAACTCAATTTGGTTTCTAACTTAATTGGTTGGTTATTAGTGATCACAAACATCATCCAAGGACATTTTTAGGTCATTGACCCAATGACACCCTTGGTTGACCAAGTTGACTTTTGAAAAACCTTTTATAGCATTTCCAATTTGACTTTAAATTTGAATTGCCAGGCTTATAAATAAGCTTTGGAATCCAAATTAAATTTCAAATATGGAAATCATTTTTAGGGTTGGACTTAGACTTATACACTATGCTTGATACTAGTGTAAACACAGTTTACATCTCAAGTACATAGAGTATAAACTAAGTATTTGCAATGACATTCTAAAATAGGATTTTATCATTTCATGTGACAAGTCATTCCAGAAACTCAATCAACCTATGAAATATAAACTTGTTTTAGTTAATGCACATTAAGGTTGACCTAAACATGGATGCTTTGCAGTGCATATGATGACATGGCAGGTTTTAGTTAATATAACACCAGAGGTGTTACAGCCTTTCCCCCTTAAGGAAATCTCGTCCCGAGATTTAAAGCCTCGAGTGAAGTAATGGAAAAGGAAATGTGTCAGGAAAATACACTTCTTCTAAGTTTATAAGGGAAAGGAATTGTACCACTCATAGAGAAGTTACAACTCGTAGAAAGAATTATTACTTTAGATAGAAGCATAAAACTCCGGGAAATTCTCCAACAGGTAATCCTCTGATTCCCAAGTGGCTTCTTCTTCTGAATGTTGATTCCATTGTATTTTGTACCACTTGATTGTTCTGCTTCTAGTAACGTGATCTTTCTGATCCAAAACTCGAATTGGGAACTCAGAGTAAGTTAAATCAGGTTCAAGTTCAATACCCTCAACATCAATGACTTTATCTGGCACACGGAGGCACTTTTTGAATTGAGACACATGGAACACATTGTGCACAGCCGACAATTGTTCAGGTAATTGTAGACGATATGCTGACTGTCCACATCTTTCTATAATTGGAAAGGGTCCAATGTATCGAGGTGCCAACTTACCCTTGACTCCAAATCGGTTAACTCCTTTCATGGGTGATACTTTTAGGTATACATGATCTCCAGTATTGAAATACAATGGTCGACGCCTTTGATCTGCATAACTCTTCTGACGGGATTGTGCTACTTTGATATTTTGTTGTATTTGTTTAACTTTCGCTTCAGTTTCTTTTACCAAATCAACTCCGAAGAATCTTCTTTCTCCGGGCTCAGACCAACTTAATGGAGTTCTACATCTGCGACCATACAATGCTTCAAATGGTGCCATTTTGATGCTTTCTTGATAACTATTGTTGTAAGAGAATTCTGCTAAGGGTAAACATTCATCCCATTTCTCTGGAAAATTTAAAACACATGCCCCCAACATATCTTCAAGTATTTGATTTACTCTTTCAGTCTGACCTCCTGTCTGGGGATGGTAGGCTGTACTGTGCAAAAGATCAGTACCTAAAGACTTGTGTAGTTGTTTCCAAAACTGGGAGACAAACTGCGTGCCTCTATCAGAAACAATTGTCTTTGGTATTCCATGAAGACTTATGATGCGCTCAAAATATAGTTTGGCATACTGTGAAGCCGAATTTGTAGTTTGAACTGGAAGAAAATGTGCGGACTTGGTGAGTCGATCCACTATAACCCAAATTGAATCAAAACCTTTTGTTGTCCTGGGTAGACCCACGATAAAGTCCATACTGATATCTTCCCATTTCCAAGCTGGAATAGGTAATGGCTGAAGTTCTCCTGCTGACTTCAAATGAACAGCTTTGACTCTCTGACAAGTATCACACTGAGCCACATACTTAGCAATCTCTATCTTCATCTTAGTCCACCAGAATCTCTGTTTTAGATCATGATACATCTTATTACCGCCTGGATGAATCAAAAACTTTGACAGATGTGCTTCGTTAAAGATCTTTTGTTTTAACTCAGAATCTTTTGGTATGACCAGACGATTCTTATACCATAGGACATCCGCTTCATCAATTGTGAAACAAGGATTCTTTTCATTTCTAACTTTCTTTTTAATATACTTAATTCCCTTATCACTCCTCTGAGCAGCTATAATTTGATCTCTGATATTTGTCTCAACAACAATGTTAGACAAACTTCCTTGTTGCACCATCTCTATACCCAGTTTTTCTATATCATGACATATAGAAATATCCAAAGGCTTCATTGTTAAACAATGACAATGAACTTTCCGACTAAGTGCATCAGCCACTATATTGGCTTTTCCAGGATGGTAATAGATTTCCAAATCATAATCATTAATCAGTTCTAACCATCTTCTTTGCCTCATATTCAAATCATCTTGAGTGAATATGTATTTCAAACTCTTATGATCACTGTAAATATTACATTTATTACCCCACAAATAATGTCGCCATATCTTTAAGGCATGCACAACAGCTGCCAATTCCAAATCATGTGTGGGATAATGCTCCTCATGTTTCTTCAGCTGTCTAGAAGCATATGCAATGACTCTCCCCTCTTGCATCAAAACACATCCAATACCAATACCAGAAGCATCACAATAGACATCGAACGGCTTCTCAATATTTGGTTGTGCTAACACAGGTGCAGTAGTCATTAGTTTCTTCAATTTTTGAAATGCCTCTTCACAGGCAGGTGACCAAATAAACTTGACATCATTCTTTAACAATTCAGTTATTGGCTTGGATATCTTCGAGAAATCTGGTATGAAACGACAGTAATAACCCGCCATTCCCAGAAAGCTTCGAACTTGATGCACAGTCTTTGGTGGTTTCCAATCCAGTATATCTTTTACTTTACTAGGATCAACAGCAACACCCTTGCTTGATAATACATGTCCAAGAAATTTCACTTCTCTCAGCCAAAACTCACACTTACTGAACTTGGCATACAGTTGATGTTCTCGCAGAAGTTGCAAGACAATTCTAAGGTGTTTAGCATGTTCTTCTTCATTCTTAGAATATATCAATATGTCATCAATGAAAACAACCACAAACTTATCCAGTTCTGGCATGAACACTGAGTTCATCAAATACATGAAATAGGCCGGTGCATTGGTAAGTCCAAAAGACATAACCAAATATTCATATAGACCGTACCGGGTGGTAAAAGCGGTCTTTGGAACATCTTCTGGGCGAATCTTGATTTGATGATACCCAGATCGAAGATCAATCTTAGAGAACACCTTTGCTTCTGCCAATTGATCAAAAAGCAAATCAATGCGGGGTAGAGGATACTTATTTTTGATGGTTACCTCATTCAGGGGTCGATAATCCACACATAACCTCAAGCTTTGATCTTTTTTTTTCACAAAGAGAGCAGGACATCCCCAAGGTGATGAGCTAGGTTGAATAAAACCTTTATCTCGTAGCTCTTGCAATTGAATCTTGAGTTCGGCTAACTCAGGTGGTGCCATCCGATAAGCTCTTCTGGATATAGGAGCAGTACCAGGTTTCAAATCAATTCTAAACTCCACATTTCGGTCGGGAGGTAAACCCGGTAACTCATCGGGGAATACATCAGGAAACTCACAGACCACTGGTATCTCCTCAATCTCTTTTACAGAAGTGGCACATACCTTTGGAACATGCCTCTTAAGTGTCGGGAGTTGGATAAGAAGTGAAGTTTTGCAATTGGGTATGTTTAATCTCATAGTTCTATTCAGGATGTCTATCACAGCGCCATGCCGTTTCATCCAATTCATACCCAGGATCACATCTATATCTTGATCCTTTAATATTATCATATCAGTGGGAAAAATATACCCACCCAAACTTACTGGCACATCATGTACCATTTCTTTAGTACACATACGCCCTCCAGGCGATTGTATAAAGAACTGTTCTTTTGTATCCCTTATTGGAATTTCATGTGTCTTAACAAATGTACCATTAATGAATGTATGTGATGCACCAGAATCAAATAGCATAATTGTAGGATGATCAGCAACAGGAAACGTACCCATCATGACAGGCTCTCCTTCTGGTATTTCCCCAACTTAAGTGTAAAACACTCTGCTAGACTTCTTTTCATTCTTACTATTTGATACCTTCGGATTTCCTGCTTTAGGCTGACTCTGTGGTTGTGATTGTGGTGCAAAGGCTCTAGGGACATAAGAGTTATACTGCCTCGGATGCGGGCAGTTCCGGGCAAAATGACCAGGTTTGCCACAATTATAACAGGGAAAGATAGGTGGCTGGGAATTGAAATTACAAATACCAGGGGCATTCGGCGGTCGTGGATATGAAAGATTAGCAACAGGACGAGCAAATGCCTGTTGCGGTGCTTGATATTGTGGTGGACGATAAGGTGGACGAAAATGATTCTGAGGGTGATAGATTATTTTCTGGCGCTTTGGATTTCCACCAGAAAATCCAGAGGGTACACCCTTCTTCTTTTTGGTTTCCAAATGTTGACGGTTCTTATCTTCATAAGAGATAGCGATATTCACCGCCTCATGAAAAGTGGCATTTGGATTTCCCGTCATCATTCTCTGAATTTTACTATTCAGACCTCTCAGAAAACACTCTTTCTTTTTTAGGGTCAGTACTAATATAGTCTGACGCGTATTGAGACAAGTGATTGAATTTACCAAAATATTGCATGACAGACATATCACCTTGCCTCAAGGAAAGAAATTCTTCGAGCTTTATGGTCATTATCCCCTCGGGAATAAAATGTGCTCTAAAGGCTTCTCGAAACTCAGTCCAAGTAATACGATGGCCTTCGGGCTGAGCAGCAACGAAATTTACCCACCAGGCTCCTGCAGTACCTCTCAACTGCTGGGCTGCAAACATGGGCTTTTGATATTCTGTGCATTCGATCAACCCAAACTTCTGCTCCATAGTGCGGAGCCAATCATCAGCCTCCATGGGTTCATCTACTCTGCTAAAAACCGGAGGTCGAGTGTCTGTGAAATCCACATATGTGGTTTCATCTCTATGGTTCCGCCCATGATTTCCCTGTCGGGCATTCTGATTCTGGTTTTGAGCCATCATGGTTGTGGCAGTGACTAATGCTGCAACTGCATCAGCCAGAGTGGGTGGAACTGGTGGAGGATTAGGGATATCACCTCCATCCTGAGATGGACCAGCAGCATCACGGGAACGGGTATGAGCAGGCATCTGTTGAAACACAAACTACACTTTATTCACAAAGCCTTATGAGATTTCATAGGGATATATTACAAGAGCGTAACATCCTTATGTTACATTATTTTATTACATCAGTCTGCTCTCCGGCAAGACTGCCCATACCTACTAGGCTTTATAAAACAAGGAAGGGATATATTACACATCTTACTTTCCAACTCCTTACTCATCTTCCTCAGGATCCTCCTCCTCTTCAGGCTCTTCCTCTACTATCTCAGGATCTTCTTCTTCCATAACATCTTCTTCTTCACTTTCATTTTCTATATCCATCTGATTTTCCTCTTCTTCATCAATAACATCCTCATCAACGGATTCTAGTTCTTCAGGATCTTCCTCTTCCTCGTCCTGACCCATTACAAGACCAAGGTCATCCTGGGCTGCCTGTCTTTGATAGTCAGGATCCAATAAGTTATTCAACCTCACACATTCATCATCGGCTTCCTCCGCATATTCCTCCAAATCTTCCACATAGTCTTCAAGTTCTTGGATACGAACATTTGCTGCATCTTCTCTTGCCCAAGCATCATTTCTTTGGTGCTTCATATACTTCCGCGATCGCCTCAACGAAGTGATTTCGGCTGCCCCTAACATCCTGTCGGTTTCAGCCCTTTCCAACTCGGATCTAAGCCTTGCTATCTCAACTTGTGTATCTTGATGCGGATTGCTACTGCTTTCTCCAATCTCATATTTGGAAGCTAACTGATGTCGAGGTACTCCTTTTGGTGCAGTGCTCTTGCGAGGTGTTTGCTTGGTAATGGCCATCCTGAAGCAGGATAGGATAGATGAGAAGTCTAAAGGTTAGCATGAAAAGGATTGACACTACTTAACCCAAACCATTTTAAAGGGGAAATTAATTAAATAGATTAATTAAGCATGATGCATGAACGAACTTACGGTCTAAGCGTAAAAGATTTGTAATGTAATACTTACATATATAACATAGGGCAATATAATATGCTATTTCTCCACCATACTTTATAAAATCAGATTAAGGGTCGATAGAAAGAATCATAGATAGGAATTAAGCAATTTGGACCCAAAATAGTCAAGTAATTATTATTTGACTCAAAACTTTTGAAGTTTTCACAAACGAATACTACAACAACTCTTTTCAACAACGATCCAGCTCCGATACCAGCTGTGGCAGAACCTCCTAAATCATATGGCCCACACGCATGATTATTGTCTAAATAGACTCCAAATAACCATGACTGTGTTCCATACGACTTAAAAAGTCTGTCGGGTAAATCCCGAATCATCCACGATTCTCCGAGCAGGATCAATCATTGTAGAGAGACATTGCAGTATTACAACAGTTTCATATAAATAAAGTACCACGGAGTAAAACAGCGGAAGACTGACAATAACATACATTTACAAACTCTGAGTTTCAAATATTTACAATGATAGGTTTAAGTTATACAAACCATAATAGTAGTGGAGTAGCAGTAGATTACAATATAACACAAAAGCTCTGCCCAAGAGCTTAACCTCTTTATTCGTCGTCGCTTTCCTCGACGACTGTCATGCAGCAGGATGCATAACACTCCTGCCCATGAAGCTCACCTGCAACAGGGGTTCAACAAACCCTGAGTACAACAGTACTCAACAAGACTGACCCGACGAAAAAGAAGGGTAGAGACTCAAGATATGCAGGCTAGAGGGACAAGGTAAGGCTTATAAGAGATAAGAAATTTTGTAGAACAGCTTTACAAAAAGGGAAGTTGCTGGGACTATCTCCCATCATCACCCAACTTCATTATTGAACCTTAATTATTATTCAAGTTGTTACTACGATGATGAACACCGATCGAGTCTTCTTCTCCGAGAAGCAACGGCGATTCGAATCCATTTTCATACCCAGCTGGGACCTAGGTGACTGAGCATACCGGAGACTTTAACTCCGAAGCACCCCAGGTGCACCGATATACCGGGATAACAACCTCAGCCGTATATCACCACATGATACACGTGAGCTCTGTGGCCCAGCGTACCGAGATACATGGGAACTTAAACCCCACAGTAAAACACACTATGACAGCAGATGGGATTCTCTGACCCCACGCTAGGTCACTCCATGGCATACACGGCTCCAACCATCCGTATACCACTTCATGCATGTGGATTTTCTAATTTCTCGATATCACCAGTTCACCAACGGACGGGACCTAGGGCATCAACAGACGAGAACACTACAGAGGGACTCCATTCCCAGTGCAAGTTCGCCGTCCGGACTCGATTTATTACTATTATCAAGATTTCAATAAAGAAACAAATCTCATCTTTTTCATTCTTTTGCCTTTGAGCAATTAAATAAATAAGCATGGCTAAGCATTACTACTCATCTTCTAAGTAGGTAATACGGATTAAGGAAATAAGACAGGTAATGCAATTTGTGGTTTTTCGCTCAACTCCTAGCACTTAATGCAACATACCAGAGCTGAAGCGGTAAAACTTTTATAAATAGAATAGAGTTTAAATGTATCCGGGGCTTGCCTTGATGTTCAGGGTAGATGGTTTCGAAATCCGGATCAACTCCCGATTCTTGAATCTGCTCGTCCTTCGGATCTGAGTGATTCGTTAACTCTCCGTTAACGGAAACTATTCGATAATTAATATGCTTTACATGATGGAATAATAAACATGATGCTCGATGCATGCATGATCAGATTAAAGGATCGAGTACAACTTTTCTTCACGATAAAGTTGCAAGCTAACAAAACTTTGCTTATATAACTGATTAGGGTTAACTACAAAACTTTTGTAATTAATTAAACACATAAAATAATGTTAATTAAGCCCAAATGACATGATTAAGGTAAGCGCAAACAATTAATTAAAGTGCCAAAGGTCATTAGGGTTAATGACCTAAGGTCATCAATCAATCCCAAGTCACACAATTCCTATAATGATTAAGTTAATAAAAAGGAGTTAATTAATTATTTAAAAGTATTAAATAAAGGCATAAAAATTAAAGTTGTCAAATTAATCCCAAAATTTTATTTTAGAAGGCTCTTATCCTAATTAGATGGCAAAACAAATTTCAGAATTAAAAGCCAATTATTTTAATTATTAAAAATCATTGAAGGTCCATTTTTCAATTAAAAGGGCTAATTTTGACATATGCAAAAAGTACTCAATTTTGGTATTTCATATTTTTCCTAGGTAGATGACATCATAAGGAACATTCACAAAAATTTTCAGAATTTTTGGAGCTATATATGATTTACTATGAATTTTCAAAGAAAATAGCATTTAAATCATTTTCTGAAAATAGAAAAAGAAAATCAGCACAGTAACCCCGCGCTGACCGACGGCCGCGCGGCGGTTGACCGCCGATTCCTCACCGTCGGTGAGGTCTCCGGCGACATGGGTTGGTCCATCAGACTCAGCACAGCACGGGGAGTCCAACGAGCTAGCTAACGGCGTGCAGGAGCGGCGGCGGCACCACGCCGGCGGCCATGGCGGCGCGGCGGAGCTCGGGCGCGGCGGCGTCGCTCACCGGAGCGGTTTCCGGCGACGGTGAGGTCACTGGAATACGCAGGGCACCTAAACGGACCGATTTGGTTACTACATGGAGGTCGGTCTCGGTCTCTGGGCAGGATGGCATCGCGCGCGGCGGAGCGGCAGCACTGCGCCGGCGGCGGGCTACGGCTACCGGCGGCCACGGCAATGGATTGATCAAATTGATGACACAGATAGATGCAGGAGCTCACCACGGCGCTGATGCGCACGTTAATGAAGGTCCGGAGTAGCTGGGTTGAGCGACGGTCGACGGCGGTGATGGCGGCGGCGGCGCTCCGATGGCACGACGGCGTCACGGCGGTCACCAGCAATGCGCTGCTCGAACCAAGGTGCGCATCAGACGCAGGATGACATGGAGAGCACGATTATGAGGTCAAAGGTAAAATATAATCAACTCCGGCGACGGCAAACGGTGGAGATGGCGGCGGCGGCTCGGCTGACCGGCCGTGGAGAAGAAGGCTGGGTGCGGGCAACTCACGCGAGGAGAGCAGGCATGAACTGGTTTAAACTGACCGTGAGGAAGTGGCGGAGCTTTGAGCGAGGGCAATTGAACAGAGGTGGAGTGTCGACGGCGAATTTCAGCGGCGGAGGAAGGTCGTCGGCGACGGCGGCGGGAGAAAGAAGAAGGAGAAACGGCGTCGGCCGACTGCTATTTATAGCAAGAAGATGATGAACGAGCAGCTGACACGACGACGACGAAGTCTCTCACGTCTGAGAGCGCTCGGTTGGCCGGGAAAGCGCGGCGGTGGACGGCGGCGCGCGGTGTGAAGCCGGCCATGGCGGGCGCCGATAGGGTTGGGTGCTGTTCAAGTTATTTATAGAATTGCCACTCGGTTTAAAATACAAATTACTCCCAAATTTATATAAGAACTTGAAAATATCCAAAAATATCATTTGCATAACTTTTCAAGAGCTACACTTTTCCTTTAATGGGCATCTCCAAATTCTATCTAAATTTTGAAATTTGAATTCAGATTTGAAAAGGGGATAAAACCCTAGAAATAAGCATTTAAAATTACTTTTGATTTCTCAATAAAACTTGAAAATATTAAAAACTATGAAATGTTGAGTTTGTCAAACCAAACATTTTTCATGTACAAAGTTTTCTCAAATCATGCATAATTTTTGAATTGTGGTTTTAAAAGCAAAAGGGGATAAATGCTAGAAACTGTATTTTCAAATTAATTTGAAATTCCTTTTAGAAACTTGAAAAACTTTCTATACCAACCTTGTAGCTCTTGTCAATATCTACAAACTATCTTTTTAGAGTATCTCCAAATTCCTAATAGAATTTGAATTAGAGAAAAGGGGATAAAACTAGGGTTGGAAATAAAGGGTTTTTGAAATAGAGTTTAAACTCAATTTGGTTTCTAACTTAATTGGTTGGTTATTAGTGATCACAAACATCATCCAAGGACATTTTTAGGTCATTGACCCAATGACACCCTTGGTTGACCAAGTTGACTTTTGAAAAACCTTTTATAGCATTTCCAATTTGACTTTAAATTTGAATTGCCAGGCTTATAAATAAGCTTTGGAATCCAAATTAAATTTCAAATATGGAAATCATTTTTAGGGTTGGACTTAGACTTATACACTATGCTTGATACTAGTGTAAACACAGTTTACATCTCAAGTACATAGAGTATAAACTAAGTATTTGCAATGACATTCTAAAATAGGATTTTATCATTTCATGTGACAAGTCATTCCAGAAACTCAATCAACCTATGAAATATAAACTTGTTTTAGTTAATGCACATTAAGGTTGACCTAAACATGGATGCTTTGCAGTGCATATGATGACATGGCAGGTTTTAGTTAATATAACACCAGAGGTGTTACAGCCTTTCCCCCTTAAGGAAATCTCGTCCCGAGATTTAAAGCCTCGAGTGAAGTAATGGAAAAGGAAATGTGTCAGGAAAATACACTTCTTCTAAGTTTATAAGGGAAAGGAATTGTACCACTCATAGAGAAGTTACAACTCGTAGAAAGAATTATTACTTTAGATAGAAGCATAAAACTCCGGGAAATTCTCCAACAGGTAATCCTCTGATTCCCAAGTGGCTTCTTCTTCTGAATGTTGATTCCATTGTATTTTGTACCACTTGATTGTTCTGCTTCTAGTAACGTGATCTTTCTGATCCAAAACTCGAATTGGGAACTCAGAGTAAGTTAAATCAGGTTCAAGTTCAATACCCTCAACATCAATGACTTTATCTGGCACACGGAGGCACTTTTTGAATTGAGACACATGGAACACATTGTGCACAGCCGACAATTGTTCAGGTAATTGTAGACGATATGCTGACTGTCCACATCTTTCTATAATTGGAAAGGGTCCAATGTATCGAGGTGCCAACTTACCCTTGACTCCAAATCGGTTAACTCCTTTCATGGGTGATACTTTTAGGTATACATGATCTCCAGTATTGAAATACAATGGTCGACGCCTTTGATCTGCATAACTCTTCTGACGGGATTGTGCTACTTTGATATTTTGTTGTATTTGTTTAACTTTCGCTTCAGTTTCTTTTACCAAATCAACTCCGAAGAATCTTCTTTCTCCGGGCTCAGACCAACTTAATGGAGTTCTACATCTGCGACCATACAATGCTTCAAATGGTGCCATTTTGATGCTTTCTTGATAACTATTGTTGTAAGAGAATTCTGCTAAGGGTAAACATTCATCCCATTTCTCTGGAAAATTTAAAACACATGCCCCCAACATATCTTCAAGTATTTGATTTACTCTTTCAGTCTGACCTCCTGTCTGGGGATGGTAGGCTGTACTGTGCAAAAGATCAGTACCTAAAGACTTGTGTAGTTGTTTCCAAAACTGGGAGACAAACTGCGTGCCTCTATCAGAAACAATTGTCTTTGGTATTCCATGAAGACTTATGATGCGCTCAAAATATAGTTTGGCATACTGTGAAGCCGAATTTGTAGTTTGAACTGGAAGAAAATGTGCGGACTTGGTGAGTCGATCCACTATAACCCAAATTGAATCAAAACCTTTTGTTGTCCTGGGTAGACCCACGATAAAGTCCATACTGATATCTTCCCATTTCCAAGCTGGAATAGGTAATGGCTGAAGTTCTCCTGCTGACTTCAAATGAACAGCTTTGACTCTCTGACAAGTATCACACTGAGCCACATACTTAGCAATCTCTATCTTCATCTTAGTCCACCAGAATCTCTGTTTTAGATCATGATACATCTTATTACCGCCTGGATGAATCAAAAACTTTGACAGATGTGCTTCGTTAAAGATCTTTTGTTTTAACTCAGAATCTTTTGGTATGACCAGACGATTCTTATACCATAGGACATCCGCTTCATCAATTGTGAAACAAGGATTCTTTTCATTTCTAACTTTCTTTTTAATATACTTAATTCCCTTATCACTCCTCTGAGCAGCTATAATTTGATCTCTGATATTTGTCTCAACAACAATGTTAGACAAACTTCCTTGTTGCACCATCTCTATACCCAGTTTTTCTATATCATGACATATAGAAATATCCAAAGGCTTCATTGTTAAACAATGACAATGAACTTTCCGACTAAGTGCATCAGCCACTATATTGGCTTTTCCAGGATGGTAATAGATTTCCAAATCATAATCATTAATCAGTTCTAACCATCTTCTTTGCCTCATATTCAAATCATCTTGAGTGAATATGTATTTCAAACTCTTATGATCACTGTAAATATTACATTTATTACCCCACAAATAATGTCGCCATATCTTTAAGGCATGCACAACAGCTGCCAATTCCAAATCATGTGTGGGATAATGCTCCTCATGTTTCTTCAGCTGTCTAGAAGCATATGCAATGACTCTCCCCTCTTGCATCAAAACACATCCAATACCAATACCAGAAGCATCACAATAGACATCGAACGGCTTCTCAATATTTGGTTGTGCTAACACAGGTGCAGTAGTCATTAGTTTCTTCAATTTTTGAAATGCCTCTTCACAGGCAGGTGACCAAATAAACTTGACATCATTCTTTAACAATTCAGTTATTGGCTTGGATATCTTCGAGAAATCTGGTATGAAACGACAGTAATAACCCGCCATTCCCAGAAAGCTTCGAACTTGATGCACAGTCTTTGGTGGTTTCCAATCCAGTATATCTTTTACTTTACTAGGATCAACAGCAACACCCTTGCTTGATAATACATGTCCAAGAAATTTCACTTCTCTCAGCCAAAACTCACACTTACTGAACTTGGCATACAGTTGATGTTCTCGCAGAAGTTGCAAGACAATTCTAAGGTGTTTAGCATGTTCTTCTTCATTCTTAGAATATATCAATATGTCATCAATGAAAACAACCACAAACTTATCCAGTTCTGGCATGAACACTGAGTTCATCAAATACATGAAATAGGCCGGTGCATTGGTAAGTCCAAAAGACATAACCAAATATTCATATAGACCGTACCGGGTGGTAAAAGCGGTCTTTGGAACATCTTCTGGGCGAATCTTGATTTGATGATACCCAGATCGAAGATCAATCTTAGAGAACACCTTTGCTTCTGCCAATTGATCAAAAAGCAAATCAATGCGGGGTAGAGGATACTTATTTTTGATGGTTACCTCATTCAGGGGTCGATAATCCACACATAACCTCAAGCTTTGATCTTTTTTTTTCACAAAGAGAGCAGGACATCCCCAAGGTGATGAGCTAGGTTGAATAAAACCTTTATCTCGTAGCTCTTGCAATTGAATCTTGAGTTCGGCTAACTCAGGTGGTGCCATCCGATAAGCTCTTCTGGATATAGGAGCAGTACCAGGTTTCAAATCAATTCTAAACTCCACATTTCGGTCGGGAGGTAAACCCGGTAACTCATCGGGGAATACATCAGGAAACTCACAGACCACTGGTATCTCCTCAATCTCTTTTACAGAAGTGGCACATACCTTTGGAACATGCCTCTTAAGTGTCGGGAGTTGGATAAGAAGTGAAGTTTTGCAATTGGGTATGTTTAATCTCATAGTTCTATTCAGGATGTCTATCACAGCGCCATGCCGTTTCATCCAATTCATACCCAGGATCACATCTATATCTTGATCCTTTAATATTATCATATCAGTGGGAAAAATATACCCACCCAAACTTACTGGCACATCATGTACCATTTCTTTAGTACACATACGCCCTCCAGGCGATTGTATAAAGAACTGTTCTTTTGTATCCCTTATTGGAATTTCATGTGTCTTAACAAATGTACCATTAATGAATGTATGTGATGCACCAGAATCAAATAGCATAATTGTAGGATGATCAGCAACAGGAAACGTACCCATCATGACAGGCTCTCCTTCTGGTATTTCCCCAACTTAAGTGTAAAACACTCTGCTAGACTTCTTTTCATTCTTACTATTTGATACCTTCGGATTTCCTGCTTTAGGCTGACTCTGTGGTTGTGATTGTGGTGCAAAGGCTCTAGGGACATAAGAGTTATACTGCCTCGGATGCGGGCAGTTCCGGGCAAAATGACCAGGTTTGCCACAATTATAACAGGGAAAGATAGGTGGCTGGGAATTGAAATTACAAATACCAGGGGCATTCGGCGGTCGTGGATATGAAAGATTAGCAACAGGACGAGCAAATGCCTGTTGCGGTGCTTGATATTGTGGTGGACGATAAGGTGGACGAAAATGATTCTGAGGGTGATAGATTATTTTCTGGCGCTTTGGATTTCCACCAGAAAATCCAGAGGGTACACCCTTCTTCTTTTTGGTTTCCAAATGTTGACGGTTCTTATCTTCATAAGAGATAGCGATATTCACCGCCTCATGAAAAGTGGCATTTGGATTTCCCGTCATCATTCTCTGAATTTTACTATTCAGACCTCTCAGAAAACACTCTTTCTTTTTTAGGGTCAGTACTAATATAGTCTGACGCGTATTGAGACAAGTGATTGAATTTACCAAAATATTGCATGACAGACATATCACCTTGCCTCAAGGAAAGAAATTCTTCGAGCTTTATGGTCATTATCCCCTCGGGAATAAAATGTGCTCTAAAGGCTTCTCGAAACTCAGTCCAAGTAATACGATGGCCTTCGGGCTGAGCAGCAACGAAATTTACCCACCAGGCTCCTGCAGTACCTCTCAACTGCTGGGCTGCAAACATGGGCTTTTGATATTCTGTGCATTCGATCAACCCAAACTTCTGCTCCATAGTGCGGAGCCAATCATCAGCCTCCATGGGTTCATCTACTCTGCTAAAAACCGGAGGTCGAGTGTCTGTGAAATCCACATATGTGGTTTCATCTCTATGGTTCCGCCCATGATTTCC
>JALGXP010000129.1:0-76352 GCA_023333625.1 Bothriochloa decipiens
TATATATATATATATATATATATATATATATATATATATATATATATTAGTATATATGGCTTGACTAGTTCTTTATTCAGTAAGTACGTATAGGGTTCATATCATCAGCTTATATATAATTATTAGAAGAAAATAAAGGTTTGAAAATAAACGTGCGGTGGCCAGAATTTAGCAACACGGTTTTCAAAATATATATGGTGGTTTCTAAATTTGTTTATGTTACTTTATAATCATGTACGAAAGGGCAAAAAGGGAGAATCCAAAACATTTTGGCGTCGCCCGGGATCGAACCGGAGACCTTCAGTGTGTTAGACTGACGTGATAACCAACTACACCACGACACCTTTTGCTATACCGCGGGTTAAAACACCTTATTACTACATAATATTTATTGATATGCTCAGCTCACGGCTTCTCAAAGTATTAGTGCACATCAGAAAGCAACAAACTGCAAATCACGTCTTACGCATGAGATCTCAGATTCCCATCACACATGACACACCCTCTGGATGGACCGCACACGTGTCAATTGATGCCCGGGTGCAGCACATAGTACACTACTAGCAGAAGGTCCCCAAGCTATATGGGCAGCAGGCAACATCCCCACCTATTTCTAGCTGTGGCTCGATCCAAACCTCACCATCCAGCATGTATTCCAGTAGATAGCTAGCCAACCACTTTCTACTCACAGTGTGTGTGATTGTGACTACAACCACCCACGAGGTGATCTGATCCATCAACAATCCAACATGTATGTTGTACAATCACTGCCATATGAATAGCTTTTCCTACCGGCCAATGCCAGAGAGAATGACTTTTGGGAAGTGAAAAAAAGGAGATGTGCAAGAAATGGAGGAGACTGGCCGGGTTCTAAATTCTTGTGGTCTTAATTATCGAAACGTGTCTGTGTCACCGTCGAAAGATGCACCTTTTTTTTTGACAAAGGAAGTTTTTATTAAATTCTCAAGAGTATTACATCAAGTGATGATACATCAAGGTGTCCTCGCCTATCATCAAGAAACACGAGACCAAAAAATAAATAGAAGATCGACATATTCTCGCGACTACCAATTTGTAAACTAGCTATATCACCATATATCATATATATGTCTGAGAGACCGCCCACATCAATGTTACAAGATTGCTGAAACCATACTATGTGAATGACTAGTGCAGAATAGCTTAAGTACTTGGTGAGAAAGATGAGTGCTTTTTCTCTCAAAAAAAGAAAAGAAAGATGAGTGCCTACGAGAAATACATAAAAACATATCTCTACATACAATATATATAAACATTCTATCATAGATCAACTGATCACTGAATTTGTGTTGTTTGCTTCTCTTCTCCTGTGGACAGTGGCGGCATCAGTGGGGCCAAGGGAGTGGTACTTCTTCAGTCTCAAGGACCGGAAGTACGCGACGGGGCAGCGGACGAACCGAGCGACGGTGTCCGGTTACTGGAAGGCAACGGGGAAGGACCGGGTGGTGGCGCGGCGAGGAGCGCTGGTGGGGATGAGGAAGACGCTGGTGTTCTACCAGGGGAGGGCACCCAAGGGAAGGAAGACCGAGTGGGTGATGCATGAGTACAGGATGGAGCCTGCTCTTGACCCATCCTCCTCCAACTTCTCCAACAACTCCAAGGTAAATATAATTCAGTTCTAGTACAATATAATGTCATTAATGTCTCCTAGTTATTAAGTGTACAAGTACAATCTTGTTATATATAGCATTCTGTTTGACAATGTATTGGCACTCCTCATCAATTTTATCATATAGTCCACTTGTACTTTTCAGGAGAATCCAGTGCAAGTTGTTTTGCTTGATCCTTAATTTGTGCTACAACTCCTATAACTTTTTAGGACGGTTGTGAAGATATATATGTGTCACCTCTTTCTTTGTTTATAAATAAATTGATGAATATATGTGCCATTTAAGGAGTTAGTGAACCCAATTAGCTATAGATATGTCTCCCCAATCAATCAGAATAAAATTGATTGCATAGCCAGATATATGGGTACAGATTGTATGTGAGCTAAGCTAGATTGCACATTTAGGCCTTGTTTAGATACCAAAATTGATATCCAAAATCTGTATAGTAAATGTCCCATCACACTATAGCAATTTTGTTTTTATTTAGTAATAATTATCCAAACATTGATTAATTAGGCTTAAAATATTCGTCTCGCAAAGTACAACAAAACTGTGCAATTAGTTTTTTATTTTATCTATATTTAGTACTCCATACATGTGCCGGCATTTTGATGTGACGAGAAATAAAAATTCTACATAGTAAATTTTAGACCCAAAATTAGACATCTAAACAAGGCCTTAATAATTCTACGAAGAGACGACTTGTAGTGTGGGCATACTCCGTATTTCCTTCTGAACAGTCCTTGTCAAGACTTTAGTCACACTGTTCATATGAGATGGACATCTCTCACTTGTCTCTTTCTCTACGTTTTTTTAATTATATGGAGTTCTTTATGTATATGCGTTTGTATACTTAGCCATGATCTTTTATTTTTATTTTTCTGGATGGATGCTTGCCAATATATTTATTTCTTGACCATAAATGGTCTTTTGCACCGTTTCACTGGTCGACTTCATTTATCACACCACACCACACCGTGATTTAATTAATTTGACATTAATATTTAGTAATTATAATGATCAATAATAGTTTCAAAAATAAAGGAATAATTTTGTTTAATCTTCACACACCTTGTTGTTTTCTTTAGTAACTGTATACTATTGATCACCTATTATCCATTTGCATCAAACAATGGAAGTCCTAAATTCTTGTATAGTTTTTTAGTCATCATAAAGATACAATAGTAATCATAAAGATACAAATTTATGTAAATTTCATCATTTATATATCTCCTTTGATTAAATTAACAAAAGTAAGATAGATATATGAGTAGCTTAAACAGTATCTTATTCAAAATAAGCCTTCAAATCAACGTTAATATTAGTCACTAGTCAGTCCAAGTGATTAACAAGACTCCATTCAATGAACTAACCAATACTTTCATTCATCCTCCCATATGTCACCAACAGGATGAAGATTGGGTGCTGTGCAGAGTCATCTGCAAGAAGAAACTAGCAGGAGGTGGCAGCTCCAAGGCATCAAGGAGCCTCACCAGCAATGGCAGCCGTGAGACTGCGCCAACCACCTCGCCGCCACTACCACCCCTCATGGACACCACCCTAGCACAGCACCAGGCCGCCATGAACACAACCGCCACCGCCGGAGCCGGTGCGATCGAGCAGGTGCCCTGCTTCTCCAGCTTCAACAACATTGCCAGCAGCAATGGCAACAGCGCTGCTGCTGCTGCTGCAGCAGCGTCTCAGCCATGCTACCTGCCCATGGCCACAGGCGCCGGCAGCCAAGGCATGATGAGCTACCTGGACCATGGCCTGCTGCCTGAACTGGGCGGCGGCTTTGATCCTCTCAGCAGCGACAAGAAGCTGCTCAAGGCAGTGCTGAGCCAGTTCGGCGGTGACGTGGTGCCAAGTCTGCAGCATGAGATGGCCGCTGCCACTGCCACTTCCACTTGGATGAATCACTTCTAGGAACATTAATTCAGCAAACATAAAGTATGTGATTGGTGATATATTGCATATATATGGGATATATATGAATATACTTATTGTGTGGTGAAACATTTGTGTGTGAGTAGTAGAGGATGCAACATTTTTTCTGCCTATCGATTGGGATGAGGCAAGGAAAATATTAGAAGTTATATATAAAACTCTGTAATGGCTGTTGAAGTGTGTATATTCAGATGCAGAGGTACGACATGCTTCATGAGGTGATCTTAGATTGATCATTTTACAATAATTCACATGACACCTCTCTCACTCTCTCGCTGAGTCTGTACATTCATAGTAACAGAACAGTGCCTGTGTACATATTACATTAATTCAGAATTCATAGGCTGCCATCTAGGTGCAGTACCAGTCCAAATCCAATCATGCTATTTATTCAGGAAAGTAGGCATGACAGTCACATCCAAGCATCTCTTCTTTACCATCATCTTTCTTTTTCTGATGTATTATTGCAATGACAAGCATACTAATCAATCAGTAAGTTGAGAGTTCCTGGCTTTCCACTGCACTATTCCTGATATGCTGCTAGCTAACTGCATAGTCAAGTTACCACTGACGACCTGTCACCTGTGTTTTTCATTGCACCTTTCAGAAAGAGGCCTCCATCCTAACTGATGCTCTCTTGCTGTACCTTATGTCATCAATACTGCTGGTACACATATAAATACACGTCCTGTACACCTTTCTCAATCGTCTTGTAACAGTAGGTAGGATTTGCAAGAGCAAATGGAAGAAAAGAAAGAGCTCTCATCTCTGTAATTGCATCAAGGTGGCATCTTCTAGATACTGAAACGTCTGAGTCTTCTCTGTTCTTTTTCATGCCAGTCCATCGCATGAACATATATCTAGACTGTGATTTCTCATATAGTTACACTACTGAGATACAGCTCATCTGAAGCAAAAAAAAAAAAGGAACTGGTGGTGATAGAGCAAATTTACTATTGTTAGGTCTAATCGGTTGATCATGTTATCCTATTTATACCATTCTAAAAATTAAAATATATAAATTTTACCTCTTGTAGTCATGGTATCAGGTCACCCTTTTCTATCCTAGCCATTGAGATTTAATCAACTAAATGGATAACCCACATTTAGAAGCACATTGTTTTTCTTAGTGCCCCAAGCAAAAAATTTACTATTCATTGTTTTCCTAAGTGCCACAAGCAAATTTACAGTTTAAATTCATTTTCAGGGCTGTTGCATGATATCATAAGAATAAATTTTATAGGGCATTCTAGCAGAAATTTGATCTCCATATTGGACTTGTGCTGTGTAACAACCCAAAAATCCGAACTACAAAATTTTTTCTCAAAACCTATGAGTGATGATGTGTCATGTAGAAATCCCCGCACATGTTGTACAAGCATCACACAACTTTACTTGTGTCATGCATCATGTTGCATTTTAAATTAACATGTGATTTAGGTTTTATTTGAATTCATGTTTTGCTTAATAAAAATACCAACAATATTTACTTATATAATAAATGGATATCTACTATGGGAATAATACCCAACCTAGCAAGGACTACGTATGTCCACTAGAGAATTATTTTGCAACATGCTATATATATATATATATATATATACATATACATATACATATACATATACATATACATATACATATACATATACATATACATATACATATACATATACAAGTATTTGAAGACTTATAAAAGAAGGAAAAAGGAAAAGCAAAGTACCCTGGCCTGCTTCTCTCCCTCTCTTTTCCTTTTCCCGCACAAACCGGCCCAGCAAGCAAGGAAGGACGTCGGCCCACGAGGCCTAGCAAGGAGGAGCGCGACGCCGAGTCATCTCCCCGAGCCGCTGACCAATGGGACCCGGTTGTCATACCTTTCCCCTCGGTCCCCCACTGGCCGTTCGCGCGTGACGTCGCGCGTGTCAGTGCCTGCTCCCCCGCGTTGCCGCCAAGCAAAGCACCCTGGCCACTCGATCCCGTCTGACCCCTCATCTACGCCCATGGAGCCGCCACCTGGACCGACCGCCCGACACCAAAATGCCCACGGCGCGGGCAAAACTCTCCGCTTGCGCGCACATGCACTGCCGCCGCGATGAGTCTATGCCGCTGTAAAGCTTAGCCTTACCTAGACCTCGCTAGCCTTCTTTCACTGGCCCCTTGGACCCAGCCAAGCCCCACCAAGTGACCTGGACCTCTCCCGACCACCTGATCGGGCTTCCTCGATCAGGAACCGTCTGCCGGCCACTCACCACCACTGCTTCCCTACATAAGAAAAGTCTCGAGCACTAGCCTCCTCAGCCGTCGCCACCGCTCTGGTGGTTCCCAATCCACCACCAGCCGCCTCAATTTGGAGAAGAAGGGGAGGGAGGAGAAGAATGGGGCGGGGAAGGAATCGCCATCGCCGGAGAAGGAGTCGCCGCCGCCGGAGAAGGAGCCGTCGCCGTGACGGCACTGCTACTGCGCGACGGACCGAGGAGCAGGAGCCGAACCACGGGCCGCTGCTGCTTGGACTTGTACCGCAACTCCCCATCCTCGCCAACGCTAGTGAGCACCGCCATGAACTCCTCTTCCAAACCCCTGACCTATGCTACGGCCATGGCGCACCACCTCGAGAGCGCGTAGGCCGAGGCCTCTACCGGCCCTCTTCGACACATGCACTCGCACACGTATGACTAGCCAGGCCACAAGGACCACGGCATTAGGAGGACGCCGGAGCGGACGCCGCCATGCCCGTCGCCACGACCGTGCGTCGCCGCGGCGAAGCCCACTTGTTTCCTCTTGGTAGAGCCCCGAGCCGCATTTTCACCGGATCTGGACATGCCTCGTCGAGGAGCACTCCGTGTGCATGATTAGCTGCTGGACTTGCTGCACCGAAAGCTGTTTACCCGAGGTCATGCCGCTGCTATGTCACGCTGGGACGCCGCCATGTTGTGTCATTCCCCGTCGTGCTCCGACCGCCTCGAAGGACAAGAAGACGACGATGAGCTCTGCCGAGAAGCACTGCGTCGAGCCGAGGAGAAGATGAAGGCCGGGAAAACTCCCGTGGTGTTGTGCTGCCCACCGCGGCCATATTGGAGCTCCGCCGTGGGAGTTGCTGCCCACGCGGACTCCGCCGTGGTAGATGGTCACCGCTGGCGCGTCGGGAGGGTGGTTGATTGACCCCAGATGACCTCGTGCCTCGCTTTGGCTTGGAATCGGTTGCCGTTGTGCTAATGTCATACGTCGTCATCGTCGCTCCGCCGTTCCCCGAGGATAGGCCTCGACGACTGGCAACTATCGCCTTAGAGCACCTTGACCGAGCCACCGTGCTGTCGCGGAGCCGATGAGCAAGTTAGTGGAGCCGGAGGATCACCACGGTACTGGGTTGGGCGACCTTGCAGTCGCTGGCAACTCGCGCCCAAGATATGACCTTGGAGTAGCTACGCTCTTGAGTCGGCCTCGTCCGAGACGGACCGCGCTCGCTCTCGAGTCGGCCTCATCCGAGACGGACTGCGCTCACTCTCGAGCCCGTCTCGTCCGAGATGGACCGCGCTCGCTCTCGAGCCGGCCTCGTCTGAGACGGACCGCGCTCGCTCTCGAGCCGGCCTCGTCCGAGACAGACCGCGCTCTCGGGTTGGCCTTGTCCGAGAAGGATCGCACGCTCAAACCGACCCTCGAGTTTGACCTCTCGACACACCGACCCTCGAGTTCGACCCTTCGACACACCAACCCTTGAGTTCGACCTCTCGACACACCGACCCTCAATGTTCAACCTCTCAACACACCGACCCTCGATGTTCGACCTCTCGACACACCGACCCTCGAGTTTGACCTCTCTACACACCGACCTCGACCGAGACAGACCACGCCCTCAAACCGACCCTCGAGCTCGACCCCTCGATACACTGGCCCTGTCCGAGACAGACCACGCTCTTGAGCCGACTTTTGAGATCGACCCCTCGACACCTTGGAAAAATAAATAGAGGAGGGGATCACTTCGGCAGGAAGATGATGGACGTGGTGATCATAGACTGGATACTTGCCAGTGGATCCCGAGCCACCCTGTGTCAGCCTGATAAGGATCCAGCCTTTATCCTTTTCAGGATACATGTAAACCTCTGAAAAATCATAACTAATTCATACGAGCTCAGAAAATTACGATCCAAGTATCCAAATTTTCTATCAATCGAGCCCTAGTTATTTTTTACCATATCTGAGTGCATTTGGATCTTTTCACAGTTATTTGTTCTTTGTGCTAATCCATAGGGGTCGCTTCCACGACCAATAATTCTCGGTTACAGAGTCGAGCGAAGACCAGTCTGACGATGACCCCGAGTACCAGGGAAGGTCGGAGGACAACGACAATGAAGGTGCCACATCTCACCCAACCTCGTAGATCCAATTACGCATGGCTAATTTAGTAATGCTAGTGCTTTACTTTTAGTGCAATATAATGGTTCACCTATGCTAGAAATGCATGGTAGATATTTATTTGTTGAGCCCTACCTTGTTGTAACCTATCACCTGCTCACCTGCTCACCTACTATTATGTTAGCCGCTCGCTTGTCTGCTTTACTTATATATATATATATACTTCACTCGCTTACATTTTGACGCGATGTGATGAACCCAGGAAGGGCCTAGTGGGGAGCCAGGCTTGTGTGTGCTGATGGATCAGATGGGCAAGTGAGCTGATGATCCTGAATCTGGGTTTGGGGTGGAATTTACGGCAGGGTGTAGGGTGAGGGTTGAGTCAATCGAGCCAGGATCTACGACGAGCTTTTGGAGCAAGTCTTTCCGGGGAATGGATCTGGACATTCCCATAAAGAGAAGTTTGTGGCGGACTAAATTGGATACGATGGTGGTCTTCGGGTGTGAGCCTCTGAGGGGTGGAACCCAGGATGAAAGTGCCGTGGTAGCACGTTAAAGAACAACCCAGATGAAGACATCCTGGTTTGGTCACACATAGGAACTGTTGTGCTGGTATCCAGACCTTAGGAATCTTTTGCTTTTGACCTCCTTCTTATGAGGGGGGGGGAGACGGCCGAACCGCTGGATAGATCGATGCCATTACTATCAGGTGAGCGTGTGTTAGGGAGGTAGGATCATGTGAGTCTCACACCCTTTCGAGACGGTCATGATGCTCTACGAGAATGGGATCATGAGTCCTCACAATATAAACCAGTCTAAGGGTGTTCCAGGGCTGAGAGGTAGGATGGCATCGTTCTATGGCAGTAGGCACCCGGAATCTGCCTATGATGATGATCAGCATCGATGATGGCTATCTGGTGAAATAGTGAAACCTCTATAGAGTGTATGGTTGATCGATCGATACATATGCCGATTCATCGGCTATGGACCTTTCCTATGTTCTGCTTGCTCGGACTAGTGAGAGGAGTGTTCTACCTTCCCCCTGAGAGTGTTTCCCCACCGTGAGCCAGGTCGAGGGCTGCGGGCCGCTGAGGCAGGCCAAGAGGGAGTTGGCCTGTCGACCAGAGTCTGAGATGGTGTTGGAGTATTTGGGAAGGTGAGTCTGGGATGGATGGTGAAGGATGGTGATGGATGGTGTAGGAATGAGAATGTGTATAAAACCTGATTAATATACTACTTATATACCTAATCACTTGCATAGGAAACCCCAGCCTCTATCGGTTCTTTTGATATATCCGTGTTTTGCATCCAACTTCCACAAAGCAATGCATAGGGTGGGAGTGACCAGTACATATCGTACTGATACTTTGGCACACAGGTTCCAGGCGTGAATACTCTTCAGAGGAGTATGATGGATGAGGGTCTTGTTCCTACGCTCGAGTTTGGTGGGCGATGAACGCTTCCGCATCTTCAGGCTTTTATATCTTTTGTTGCTTGAACTCTGATTACGCCAAGTGGCGATGTAATAAGTTATTGTAAACCCTTTCTATTGTACTCTTTTGTTCGATGTATGGATTACGATATTCAACTGATATCAGGAAATGTGATTTAAAAGGTCATGTTTCACTTCGACTCTGTGCATTTTCCTTCATGGAAATCGAGGTCGTTTCATGCTGTGTATGGATGAGATAGATATCTTTTTGAACTTCATGACTCATTCAACATAGAAAAGCCTTATTCTTTTCCAGTGCAAGAAGCAGGATCTAGGGAATAACTTAAATGCTTGTGCTAAAGGTAATGATATTGAGGTACTATGCTCAAACTGGTTAATGATAGTGCTTGAAGTTGGGGCATAGAATGGTATTGGAGCATGATATCGGAGAACAGAACACAACTGAGCATGAAATCCATGCCTCTCAACGATGGGTCATTGGCTTCTTTTAATGGCCAAGTCCTTGATTATGGAAGTGATCGAGTTTTATCACAACTTCGATAAGAATTCTAGAGCAACAAGCTGGTGCAAATAGGAAACCTGCATCCAAAAAATGATCCACATTGCATATATACCAATTATATGCTGAACAAATTTTGCATTGGACTATTGGGATATGCAATCAAAACAAATGGTATTGAGAACTAGCTGTTACAACTTAGAACGAAAATTGTAATCCAAAACCAAAGTACTATTTATGTAAAGACTGGCCTAACCAAAGATCCCATAACCAACTGCAGTTATGTGCTTGTGTACTCTTGGCACACCCATTTCAGGACAAGCAACATGGAACAGTTTGACATCAAATTTGGCAGCACTCCATGGTGTGATTCAGCTCCCCCACATGTGTTTCAGTGAGAGGTTCGCATTTATGTGCCTTTATCACCAGAGTGAGTGAGATCAACTTCCAAAACAGCACATTGTTGTGGATGAGCTGTCTGAGACATGGACTACTCATTGGCCTGGGGAGAATTGAGCATTGGATGCAGCTGAAAGCAGGTTCAGTGCCAGCAAGAGGGCGACGCCGGTGAATGACGACGCCAGCGCGACGCCTCCACGGCTGCAGAAGGAGCCAAACCTGTCGCATATCGGGCTCCACCGCGCGTGCACGTTGCCGTTCTTGCCTAGCTCCGCCATCGCCGCCCCTGTGGCGGCACCGGTCACCAACAGAACCATAATCACCTGGACCAATGACAAGAGATGACAATAATGCCGTGTGTGTTTCCATATGAATTGATTGACAAAGTGACAATGCAATGGTTTGAGATTTGTCAGACGTGCTACAGTGTAGGCCTATGCAAGTACAGCAACAGAGGTTTCAGTCAAGCAACTAGCTATGGACAGTTGCAATCCAATCCAATAGATTCCTGATTAGGCGGGAGATTTGAAAGTCTGTAGAACACAATTATTACAAGGCGCCAAAGTTGTGTTCTCTCTGAACATCAGTTTGTCTGGGTTATGACATGATATACAGCGTAGTGACGGCGCTCGCATTATCCGCAAGCAATCATCTCTATCAAGCAAGAATAATATGCACATGCATGAACTGCCTTGTCTCTCTTGAATTCAAATGATTGATTGTCAATGTGCCAGGACTGTTTCAGAGTTGATTTGTGATGAAGCTACTATATACTGAAATAATATGTATTGTCTTTAAGTGAAGTATGGGCAGTATTGTTAGTATGGTATCAATTAAACTAAAGAAAAATTTTCCTCCCACTGCATTTCTGCATAATCAATGTCATTCATTTAGTCCTAGTGAAAAAAATATCAAATATGACATGATGAGTCAACTGCACACAGGGATTCAGAGAAAAATAAAAACCTCACCATGTCAAGCATGTGCACAACCAAGCCCGCCATCCTCCGCCGTAGAATTAGGCGGCGGACGAGCAGCACCACGAGGTTATACACGGCAGCAATGGCATTGACTATGACGAAATTCCTGCACAGATCAAACAGACCATGCATCAGCACGGCACATGATAATAATTCGGCAGGAACATGCATGGCATGGCAAAGCCTGAATACTGAATTTCCACATAGAGAAGGCCTACACGAACGCAGGCGTGTCCCTGAACTTGGCGGTGAAGGTCTGGGTGAGCGGCCTGGTGCCTACGATGGCCACCACGGCGGTGTAGGACTGGGCGTTCAGCGCCATCACCGCGGCCGCCACCGCCGTGGCCAGGGTCGCCGCCGCGCGCAGCACCAACGGCTGCAGCGCAACAAGCCTGTCTCTTAGGTGCGGGCGCTTATTACTGCAGCAGGTCGACGTCGTCGTCGTTGCCGCCGCCGCAGCAGCAGCAGCCGGTGTAGAAGGAGGCGGCTTCTTGCTGCCACGCTCGAGATCCATGGAGCGAGAAGTTGCCAAGAAATGTTGACGAGCATTCAGTTGGAGTTAGGCGTGTGGAATTCAAACATTTGAGGCGAGATTATATGGTGGCCGCGCCGGAAATTATATGTTGAAAAAGGTGGCGGGTTTTCAGTTTCTGCAAGTTTGGGTGACTTGCGTGATCGATGCTCGATTGGAAGTGTGCTGGTTTTGCGTTTACTTTAGTCTGTTTCAACTTTCAAATTGTTTATATATCCAGCTGATTAGTCAAAAAAGGATTAGTGCATACTTTGGATAAGTTGGGACACATGACTTATCTAAAAAAAGTCGGGACATGTGGTGTGTATGACAGTATGAGTCAGGGATATGAAGTGTCTGAGAAGAAACGTATGTTTTCTGGAGCTGTTTCTTCAGGTTTTTGCAAAGTGGTCTGGAAGAGGAGTGAGAGAGAAGCAATGGTCAGGAAGGAGAGTGGATGAGAGAGTGAATTTAGGGCGCCAGTTGCAAACGGGCATGAAATTCAAAGGCAGATTCAACTACCAAGGAAAATAGGTGTTTGCAGAAATTAATATTATTATATGAGAAATAAAATTGAAAGAAGGACATCAATGGGGTGGTGGCGCAGTTGGCTAGCGCGTAGGTCTCATAGCTAAAGCGAGTGATCCTGAGGTCGAGAGTTCGAGCCTCTCTCACCCCAAATTTTTATTTTTTCTTTCTGTTCTTTTTCGTGTTTGTTTGTTTTTATTTTATTTTTGGATGCAGATTCATGCTGAGTTCTTTACAAGCCACAAAATCCTTCGCAGTTCATTAACTGTTTTAAGCTTAGTTTTCTTTGAGCTAACGCATGGGAGCAGCATATTCGAGCAAGAAGGCTAATAAAATTAAAATAATTATTACCATGATAGGCCGTGAAATTTGGGGTGGAAAAGTTGGCAGGTATGAGCAAAACCACGAAACTTAGGGTCCCTTTATTTACTTCACGGACACCCACTGAAATCATACTAAGAGGCGAGACTCCCTCTGACCCAAAACTAGAAACTGCCTTCCACCACTGCGCTGCACCATCGTCAGTACCCTCTTATGTATTTGCAGATTTGCACCAATCAATTGTTTCCGTCGTTTAAGAATTATATTATATATGGTTAGTTTTTAACTCTCCATTGTCCAAGGAGTTCCAACATGTCTCACTCTTGTCCTATCCCATCCAGATCAATGTGTCAAGACTCCAGAAGCATACCAAAGATGATGTCAAAGTTCAACAGTAGGCTTCTGTAGTAGGAACTACTAGGGCAACGGAAAGCAACTTACAAGAAATAGGACTTCACATAATTCAAATCCCAAACACGCTGAAACAATGAGCATTAGTTTGACAGGTGCAAACTGAATCACGATATTCTTCACTCAAATGATCCACAAACATATACTACGTATGAAACGGTAAGTTTAGTGTATAATTACAACAGGTTAAAAGAGCACAACGAACAAGACTTGAGCAGGCCTATCCCCACATCCTTTTCATCTCTAGTGTACCATTCCACTGGGCAGACCTCAATCAGTACAAACTACATACTTACAGAGAATACATGGACGAGGGCCTAAGCGACCCAAAACCAGAATCCAGACCAAATAGCTCCAGCATACTGCATACAACAAAAGGGCAAGGGGCACAAGATACGAACATCTAGGGAACAGCTAAGTGAGCCACAAATAAGATGCCAGTAACAGTAATATCTCGCGTGGTATACTGAAGCCAAACAAGATGTAGCTAGCCGTCCACTGGACGTCCTGGTCTCTGTGTCAAGAGATAAGGCATGCCAAAGATCACAGTGTTAGAATCATCATGAGGCATACCCTTATCAAAGCAAATTATATTAACTGTTTGAAATGGATTCACATGCAGTTTCAAGTGGCCATCATATGCTGTCATAACCACAAACCAAAATACTCATTCTATTCCAGGGAAAAAACATGGAACTTCTGAACAGGAATTAGGTAGGATTTTCAATACAGATAACTTAATTCCATTCATTCCAACATAGAAAAGACATTTGTCTGTTCGAGACTGCAGTACTCAACAAATGTTATCTACAGTCTACAGTGTACACTAGTCGCAAAGGATAGTTTAAGGAAATAATAAAAGTTCCAATAGCATATCCACAACTTCAGAAGTATGCAACAAATGTCAAGTTGACCAGTAAGCTGTAAACTTGTGCAGGCACCAGACTAAAGAAAACAACAGATATAGAAAGACACCAAAGCAATGTAACCTCATCTCTTCTCTATCTCTACAACTAAAAAATACAAAACGGACCCGTCTACCTGGCCGTGGTGAAGCCTCTCCCGCAAAGTTACCGCCCGGCCACGTGAGACTCGCGCGAAAAAAAAAAATTCTCGCCCTGCTGAGTGAAGCCCGAAATAACGGCTGCACCTTCCTAAAATGGTGGAAAAAAACTGTGCGCCCCTACCGCCAGACGTGCCGCCACTGTCGGACAGCCTGTCGTCAGACGTCCCACTGTCCGCCGACCGCCGCTGGACACACCGACGCCGTCTCTGCCACGTCACCGCACCTCTGTGCCTCGGCTTAAAAACAGTTTCCCCTGCCTTTCTCTCCATGCTCAGGGAAGTTTCAGGTTGGCTCAATTTTTTTGCATGCAGCATTTCAATGGGTGAGGAACTAATTATTCTTGTATAATTCCTCTACACTTCCATACAGTGCTTAAACACTAAATTTTCTATGCACCTTATAGGATGCTTGCAATACAACCCCTGGTGATTGTTTTACTTTTTTCCTTCCTCCAATGGATGATAGATTAATCATGTTTTAATTTATTAGTCATGCTTGTGTGTCAAGTGTTCAAGAAGAAAAAACTAATCATATCTGTGACCGTGCTACATTTGTCATCAGTTAGAAACCTTTCAGTAGTTATAAATCACCTTGCTCCAGCTGTTGCTTTATCAGTGTTTGGGAATCTAATTCAGCCCTGATTCAACACAAATACATTCCAGCAATGGTACTTGTTCCATTGTCACTTGTGTATTTTTGAACTGCAAGCAGGTCAATGATTGCTATACTTTTGAGACCCAATTGTCTGATATGTTAGTAGTGTCCCAATTTTAATTATCTGATTTCTCTAATATGGTGATGCAGAGGGACACTCATAAGTATATACAAATGATAGTAGTAAATAGATGTCCTGTATAATACTCTTACTTCCCAATTGTCAGATATTCTTTTTTTTATTTGAAGATCGTTTTGACTATGACAGTGATCCATTATATTTTATTCATGCTGGCTTCTAATTTATACCTTGTTTTTGCTGTTGCATACATAATTTTTATAGGTAAAGAGCACATTTTGATCCATGTTGAATTGATGCATAATCTAATTTTCTGTGGGGGATATGGTTAGATTGATGTCAAGACTCAGGCCTGGTTTTACTAGGCTAACATGGGTGAGGTATCACTGTCGAAGTTTATTTCAGTGCTACTGTTAAGACTGATCATTCCACCTAACCGAAGATTTCAGTGCTATTGTTTTGCAAGCATATTAGACAACCTAAGAATTGATGATTGGAATAGATTCACTGGTAAACTCTGGTTGCTATTGGAAGTGTTGTGCAAATGATGTAAATCATTTTAATAAGCTTGCAAAACAATTCAAGTGACAAAATTTCTATACCGCGTTTCATACCAGGCTCTGATAGCAGACAAGTCAAAAAGGAGTAGAGTACTTGAATTATGGTTATTCAGGACTGCATGCTTGGTTCAAAGATTTACAGATTCTTGATGTGAACCTAATAATTAAAGCAACAAATTCTTATGCAGAGCTAACAATAAAAGCAAAGAGCAAGCAGAGATAACGATTAAAGCAAGGAATTCTTGTGTACATCAAACCATCAAATCAAGGAAGCAAGGTTGTGCTTCAACAAGTTTCCTGTGCAGACCTAACAGTTAAGGAATGAGCTAGGCTTCTCCATTGTGTCGCGTCAATACCCTTATGATTGTTGTTAAGAACGTGTGTTGTTACGGTTTGTCAGATGATACAATACGTGTTCATATAAGTATATTATCGCAGCATTAATTTTTCTCCCGTTGCAACGCACGGGCATTTACATAGTATACAATTAAACCCTCAATAGGTCTGCAAAACATACTATGAATCTATGATTATATTACCATTCAATCTTGTCAGGTTTGAATGTGTAAGTGTGTAGATAAACACAATCGCCCATAGACAGTATGCTAAAGAATGTTGGAAGTGCTAAAACCAAATATTACTAGTGAAAAACTGTTTGCCATAATAGAATACTAGATTTTTGTGCAATTTAGCAAATAATAATAATAATACCATATTCCCTTATTTCATCAGATTTTACAAACAGTATGTAAAATGCAGGCATATATGATTCGAATCAAACTACAGGTGAGCTAAATGTAGAATTGGTGACAGTTGTGGAGACGAGATGATTTTGATGCAACAACACTAAGTGCACCATGGAAACAAGTTGGATGAATGGGCATGTCAACGACATAAAGTAACTCCAAATGACTGAAGAAAACAAGGAAGACTCTTACCATTCCGCATTTCATACACTTGGCAGCGACAACGGTGGTGGGAAGTTTGTATACAGAAGAGCAATATTGATCCATTTATTCACCATGCACAATCTCTCCACCAGTAATGTCTTGACATGTAGCGTGAAATAGTAGTGTATCGGTGGCGGCATCTGCTCGAGCTCAGCTAAGTCTGGTGAGTCTGGTGGAGTAGCTCGAAGGATTAAGTAGCCATTGCCTGCACCACAGAAGCTGATGTAATACCTGTGCCTGTCAGGGGTGGGCAAGGGAATTGGGATTGTCTTTTCGTGCGGCCACTATTCCACACTAACACCGTTGCCTTGCCAAGCCTTAGAGTAGAGGTCTAACATGCCATCCACGATGGTTAAGAAACCAAGCCTCCCTTCCCCTGCCTCGACAATGCGGTGCTGTTGGTAGCTGTCATCAAGAGGTGTGCGTACCACCGAGAATTCCATCTTTTGTGTCGAGCATGAGTACCTCATTGAACAATTTATTAGATGTCCTGTAGAGACTTCTGAGAGCGTGGTAGCAGCAAGATGTGGGCACGAAAGGAAGATATCCACCCAAATAATCCATTTTCCATCCATTGAATGTGACTCTACGCCATTGATTGGTCTCTGAAGAGAAAACCAAGGCCGTCACCTTCATTTTCTCATCCTCAAAAATCATCAAGATCACTCGAAACGACAATCCCTCTTCCTCGACGGTTGGAGCGAGGGAGTAGAATCTGAACCCGGGCCCGGTCAAATCGGCTATTAGGTCGTCAGGGATAAAGGGAGTCCGGACATACCGGCGGTGTAAGGGGTCGCAAACCACGACCTCCTCGTCGAAGTCGTCGGATGGATCCGAAGACAGGAGCAGGCGGCCACCGCTGGCTTCGTTGACCCGCCAGGAGCCGGAGCCGGAGCCGGGGATGGGGAGAAAGGAGCAGGTGAAGTCTGCGGCCTCCGCGAGGGCGCGGGCGACGGAGGCGGAGCGGTGCGGCGGCTCGGCGTAGTGGAAGAAGCGAGGGAGGTGCGGAGCGGGGCCGTCAATCTCGAGGAACCCAACGACGGGCTGGCGGTAGAGGGACCGGTTGCGGCGGAGGAAGCGGACGACGCGAAGGAAGGCGGTGCAGGCGGCGGACGCGCGGGCGAGGTCGGCCGCTGAATCGAGGCGGAGGAAGATCTCACCTAGGATGTCGTCGGTGAAGATCGGCTGCGACGATGGGTCGCCGGCGTCGGGAGGCGCCGGCGGCGAGGACATCGCGCGGCGACGGGGATTGGTGTTGGTTGCGACGGCGGCGAGTGGCTGAAAAGTGAAAACCCGAGCGGCTCAGTTCCACTCCACTGAATCTGGGCTGTCGGGAGTTTAATGGGCCGGGCCGTACCTGGGCCTACTCATGCATGCACTGGTAACTACAGGCCATTGCCTTGCTAAAAAAACACTACAGGCCATTGCCGCATTTTGCAGTGACTACTTTCCGCAACACATGCCATGAAGCGCGCAAATTGGCGGTCCGGTGGGAAGTTAGGTCAGGTTGTATTTTTTTAGTATTTTTTTAAAAAAAATTTGGCGTTATACGTTAAGTGGTAAGCGATGTTTTCGTCGACAACGAGGCGTCAGTGGTGACTTCGAGTATCTCCACATCTGTCGGGTGCTTAATCCTTCGAAGGTGCTCATAGGGGTAGGTTTTGCGTACGTGTGTTCATAGGGATGAGTGTGCGTGCGTGTTATGAGCGTCTGAGCTGTATTGTGTAATTAAAAAAAACTAGTTGAATGGATTTGCGGACATGACAATGTATCATTATATGCAATGTATCATTATATGCAGAAGGTAGCTCAAGATATAATAATTTTATGTACAACAATTACGACTATTTAGAAAGTCTCGTGAATTATAACTGAGTACAATAGGTGGCATTATATTAGCGTGAGGTGATAAAAAAAATAGCGCCGACAGCGATACATAGAAGGTCCTTTAGATGATGTATGCACAAACGTACAAAATATAAAACCTATAGTGTGCTCATGGACCAAGGTTTCTCAGTTCACACGGTATAGAGAAGAAATATTTGTAAAAATAGCACCAAGAGAAATGGACCATCCCACACAATTCAGCTATCAACCTGTGTGCTCATAAATATGGAGGCAGCTGTGTATCTGCAAATAAGGAGGCAAGAATTAAATTACCAGGACATCTAGTTTTTCACACGAGAAAGTAAATAGCAGCAAATTGTCGTAGCATGTGTGAAGGTCACCATTGAACCAAAAGATGATGGAAGAGATCTGTTTCATTGGACTGATGGAGTTCAGCCCAAGCATTTCTAAGTCTCTGTTATTTGGTCCTCTCTTGCAGCACCCCTGTATGACCAAGCAAGAGAATAATTCAACCATGTGATTTGGCTTATGCTTAAGAATGAGCTAACCTACCAAGATGTTATCCAAAGGCTATTTGATCAGCTACCAATACACCGTGGAAGAAAGGCATCCAACAGATTGAACAGGTAGAGAATTAATAGAACGCTAACAGCACTATCATTGACAATGACATTTAAGAACTGCTAAATAATAACCAGGTTCTAAAAAATAGGATACGGTGTGTATAAGAACGCATAGGCGGCGCAGCATGAAGTGGCATGAGGCTAGCATAAACGGTACGAGCTTACCTTTTGAAAACAGAGCAATGAGCTGAAATTATCGGTATTAAGAAAAACCTCAGTGATACTAATGAGGTAAGAGTTTCTAGGTATCATATATAGGCTGATCAATGGCATTTTGTGAACGTAAAAAACCGCAATGGTTATGACAGAAGGCTTGTGTGAGCAAAAAAACATTGTCTATTTTCCAAGGCATGGCAATACTCTATTAGAATAGTGCTAATCATAAGCAGAACCCGCATGAACCAATTAGTTATTCATTTTGGAGTTGCCTATACACAGATCCATAACGCTGTTTCAACCAGGAGTGGGAGCTGAACCAAAGAAAATGAGAAAAACCTAAGGCACTAAATAAAATATACAATATGAAATAAGCATCTGTATTTTTGTAAGCACTAAAGGTTGCAGTCTATAGCGCATGAGCACATCAGAACTGTTAAGTAGTCTGATTGCTCTTTGTGCAGACAAGAAAATAATATTTTTAACTTAGATAAGATGGGGAAAAAAGATACCAATCGAGTTGCAATTATATGTAATATAAAAGCATTGTTAGCTGTTGAAAAAATGCATTGTGGCAGACGGACGACAGGTCATGTAACACTAATGAATGGTTTTGTTGCTGAAAACTAAATTAGAGGCAATTAACTACATTTTTCACGTACATTGTATCGCTAACTTGTCTATGATCCAGTTCATATCTTCTTAAACATTGTCTACATTGACCAAAAGTAATTGCACCTCTGTTTTGCACATCCAATTTGCCTTTTACTGTCGATCAGGAAGGAAGGCAAATTCATAGTCTGCAAGAAGACGATAGCTACATGCAAACCTCCATTGATACATCATGTAGCTGATCATATAGTAAGATGCATTACCTTCCCTATCAATTCAAACATCAAGGGCAGCAGCTGATGCAAATTTTAACAGTTTGCCATGTATCTGAAACTCATCCAACACTTCAATTCCTGAAACATAGTTGCGTAGAAAAGGAAACATAAGTACCGGCAAGCTGCAAGAGCTTTAGTAGGCAGACATATATATGGGAAAATAAATATTGGTAGTCATTGTAAAGGAAGAAAATAGTAGGCAGAACACAAACATGTGATCTAGGATGAAATAGGATAATGATAGGCATAAAACAAGCTGTGTTGAATCCAAAGGGTGGGCATAAAGCAGAGGTAGGCAAACTAAGCCCCACCTCTCTGTTTCAAGTGCATATGGCAGCTGTGAGGCTATGTCCATAGAAAATAAGGGTGAAGTCAGGGACTCATGAAAATTAGACATAAAGGAAACCTAAACTGGCTGAAAAAAATAAAAGGCTTTCAGAATCAAGTTGTAATCATAGAGGCATTAAAGAACCTGAGGAATTGTATCTGGAATCGACAATCCGCAAATGCTCTTCCCATCTCCTCCCTGGGATTCCTCTCCGCCTCTCTCCATTGCTGTAGCTCATTAGTTCGAAACTAGGCAAGCACGACGATAGGCACCGCCAACTGCTCTATTTAGAGCAACTCCAGCAGGCCCCTACTTAAGCTTCTAAAACTAAACATATAGTCTCAGGTCAAAAAACCAATTCTAATAGGACCCCTACTAGAGACCTAAAATTTATTGGGCCAACAAATTTCACCCGAGAGCCAACAAATTTGTTGGTCCAACACCCCCGAGCCCCCATCCTGCAGGCGCGTGGTCCCCCTCCCCCGCGCTCGGGCGCGCCCGTCCGCCACCCCGACGTGACCTCGTCCTCTTCCCTCCGACGCGATTGCGAGCCCGCCTCCACCTCCGGCGGCCCTTCCCTCCGGCCGGCGGCCACCCACAAGTGCAACAGAGTAGACCGGCACCCTGTGCGGATCCCATGCGCCGCTCCCTCCCTCATGGCTCCTCTGCTCTTCCGTGACTCCGCTGGCGACCTCTCTCCGCCTCGTGGGCGCTCCTACCCCGCCACGTCGGCACTTGCCTCGCCGTGCGGGCTCCCCATGCGCCGCTCCCTCCCCGGCGGCCAGATCCACGGAGGGCTCGACGGCGGCGGTAGACGGATCCATGGCCGGTTCCACCCTCCCATGGCGAATTCCATCTCCCACGCCACCTGGTGCTGCTGCGGCTCGACGGAGGGGCCGCCGGTGACGGAGGTGGCAGCGCCTCCCGGCCGTGGCGCAAGGGTGTGACTCCGCGGCCATGGCTACCCGCGCTCGCCTACTCCCTGATCTGTGTGTGTGGACTGTGGAGGATGTGAGGAAGGAAGGTTTGGCTAATGATAAGTGGGTCCTCTGTGTCATTGTTTGCTGAGAAGGATTTGGGGGGGCTCTTGTTTTGGTGCTACCGCTGGAGTAAAAAATCAAAATACTGGCCCAATAAAAATCAGGGGCAGCAACCAAATCAAAAAATAAGGTGCTTAATTTGGATGCCACCGCTAGAGTTGCTCTTAGCACGCGCTGTGGACATCTTTATACTGGTTTTGCCCCTCCCTATATTATATTACCCAAACATTTTCTTTGGCTCACCACGGCGAATCTTGATGCAGAGTATATTTTCAATGGGCCAGAGAGCCCTGCCGGCCGCATATACAAACAATATTTCCGCGTCATCCGGTCCCCTTCCTCGTCGCTACGTGCTCTGCTCCTCTGCTTTCCGTCGGAGGCCACAGGACCCCCACGACGCCAAGCCACGCCCCGCGCCTTGGATGCCCGGTTCCGCGCTCCTCCGCTTTCTCATGAACCTCAACGTCAGCAGCAGATTCCGCTAGAGGGGAGGAGCGGTTGGCGTGTCTTAGCGTGGGCCGGAGCGACGGATGCCGGCCGCGTGTCGCTGTGGCCCGCGCACCGGGGATTGTCGCCGTTCACAGCACGCCCTCCCACTTGCGGAAAGTTTTCAGTTTTCCTGGCATCGCTGAGCCCTCCCACTTGCCCCGCTCTCAGTTTTCCGGGCATCGCTGAAAGTTAAACACCACATTCCACAGCGTGGAAAGTGGATGCCCAAATGCTGCCTCCTCTTTAGCCCACACGCACGGACACGCACAAGCCCAAGCCACCTCCTGCCTGCTCCGCCTTCGCGTGGCCTCCCCTGGCATCCAAGCCTCTGCCTTTGCCCCCATTAGGCCGTTGCCCGTCCGCCGAGCCCTTTTGGGCATTTCGTCGAGCGCCCTTCGTTGCTCTCCTGTTTCCCTCTCTGCTTCTCTAGCCCTACTCCTTCCCCGACCCAGACCTTAGCTGCCGCCATGCGCTCGCGCACCCACGCAGGAGGTGCCACACCATCGCGGCCGCACGCTACGTGCTGCCCTCGCCCGGCCTGGTTCCTGCACGCGGACGCCACGGCACCAACCCCTGCACCACCGTGACCTCCGGCCTGCCGTCGCACTCGCGACCATGACCACACGGACCCAAGGCCCAATCTTGACCTCGCTCGCCCTCAAGCGCCGCGCGACGTCGCCGCGAGCTACGCACACGAGCCTGAAGGACCTTTCGGACTTCTCCCTGTTCCTGTTACGCAAGCCAACGCCCAGACACAACCACACCGGCCCGACGTCGCCAGGGCAAGGCAAGAGCTGTCGCCGGCGCCACCAAAATCGTCTGACCTCGCCGTCACGGGCCGCGCGCGCGGACGTGCTGGCTGAGTTGGGGCGTACAGCCCAAAGGCCGGATTCAGCCCACGTGTAGTCAGGCCCAATCTGCTCTTTTTGTTTTTCTCCTTTCGAGCCCAAATTTGGCCCATTCTACGTCCAATGTGGACGAGTCCACACAGGTCCCTTTGGAGCCTTTTTCCTCGGCCTTCAGGCCCGGCTAAACTCGCCACCCGCCTAGCCTAGCAGGGAAGCAGGCCCAGCAAATCCTTGCCTATTTCCTTTTTCGGTTTTCAGGAAACCTTCCTATATTTGAAAATTCGAAACAAATTCATCATAGCTCCAAAAATTATGAAACAGATGGATCACAAGACGCTCTCGATGGAGGAGGAGACTCCCGCTGATATACCACGACGACTCTTGGAGACGTGTACCACTACTTCCTCAAAATCGCAGGTACCATGGCAAATCCTATTAGGCATTGCAAAGTACTCCACTCGTTCCAAATTATAGTTCACTTTGACTTTTTTGATGCATGTATTTTTCCATTGTTGACAATAAAAAATGTTCATTTTGTGAAATTGTAAAAACTGAAAACGGACTTCATCATTGTGTTCCTATCGTTGAGATGGTCAAAAAAATATATATAGAATGTTCAATTTGGAGTCCGGATGAATAAGTTATGCTTCTATGAAGGGATGTCTGAACTATAGGAACTGCTGGCGGAACTTTCAGTCCAAGAACCGGAACTTCGGTAGTTGGCTGAAGTGAGGTGTCCACGTGCGTGCAAAAACTTCCGGTCCGAGACCGGAACTTCCAATTGGGACCAGAACTTCCGGTGCGAAGACCGGAACTTCCGTTAGTTGACGAAAATTAGGCATGCGCGTGCACGCAAGAACTTTCGATCCGGGACCGAAACTTCCGGTAGAACTTCCGATGGGTCTGTTCCGAACTGACTTGTTTTTAAGTCGATTTTAGGTAACTTTTGGACGTGGAAAACTTAGAGATTAGGCTTTGGAGATGTTTTCTACTGGGATAAGACCACCACCCTCTCTATATATGAGAGGATCATGGCCGATTGGTCCCATCCAATCAATCAAACCAAAAACCAATCTATCAACTCCTTTTACCCCTTTTCTCTCCTCAACCTCTCTACTTGCTATCCGGTGCTTCTCTCCACGAGATTCATTGGCATCTTAGGCGGCCTTGCTGGTCCTAAGAGATCCTTCACGTGCCTCCTCCCGACGGATCCTTCCGGAGATGGTTCTGAAGCTTATCCAGCCATACACGAGCTCCACATCGGCCTTTTCAATCTCTAGATCGGTTTGGTCGGTTACGCTGCGTGTTTGCTACGTTGCAGGTTGTAGAATACAACCTCTTGGGCGTCCAAGGCCGCTGGTGTGTTGGCACGGTCGCAAATCGGCGTCATACTTTTTGGCGACTCCGCTGGGGAATTCGAAGCAACCAACCAGCGACATGGGTCTAGATGGAGATGCAGCGAAGGACTCGAGCGAAGTCTATAGCGGCAACATCATCAATCCCACGTTCATGCAGGAGCTCACGCCAGAATTGCAGGCGCAACTTTAGGCTCACATGCAGGAACTTCAGAAGGCTTTTCTTCAAGGTTGCTCCAAGGGCCGACATGACAAGGTCACGCATTCAAGGAACCAAGCATTGCTGAAATCTTGGGTACTTCATCATCGGAGCAGGTAAATCCTCAAGACAATGCCCCTAAGTATGATGAAGTTCCAATTTTGCAAGAATATGTTTGCAATATGATTGTGCAAAATAATAAGGCAATTGTTGATTCAATAAATAATACTATACGACATGCATATCAAGGTGTTTCTAAATGTTTAGATACTTTAGAAGGTAAAACAACCAATTTAGATCAATTAGGTTTTTTAGTACAACCTGAATTTGGTATGCCTCAAGGTTATTATGATAAAAAAACCCCTTATGATCAAGCTAAAAAGTTAACATCGGGCTCTTCAGTTCTTATAACCGATAAGACCGGTCATGTTGGAACTAGTTCATCAGGAGGTGCTCAAAAATTGGCTCAAACATTATGAACTGATTATAGGGCATCAAGAGCTTCGGAGGGAAATAACATTTTACCTAAGCCACCGAAGTCTCCTAGCATCAATCCCATGCTTGAAGGTACACAGGACAAGGCTCCTTCTACCAATATCGATGATATCTTGAATCGGTTCAAGGAGGATTTTGCTAAGTCTATTCAAGAGACTTTAGGTGTTAATTTAAAATCTTTCAAGCATTTGTACTTGAAACCCTTCAACCTATGATCGTGCAAGAGCTCCTGAGGCTGGAAGGTACCGGATTTTCAAAAGCTTAGTGGTAATGATAATAAATCAACCATGGAGCATGTAAGTATTTACCTTGTACAATTAGGAGAAGCGGCTAATCATGATTATATGAAAGTTCGTTGCTTTCCTTTGTCTCTTAATGGTACTGCTTTTGCTTGGTTTACTTCTTTACCACCTTTAACTATTTGTACTTGGGCTGATTTAGAAGAAAAGTTTCATGATCACTTTTATACTGGAGCTCAAGAAACTAGGCTAGCACATCTTACTGCCATTAAGCAAATGCGTGGTAAATCTGTACAAGATTTCTTTAAGAAAGCCGAGAGATAAAGAATAGATTCTTTTACTTGAATATTTTTGAAAGAGATTTTGTTGATATATGCTTTAATGGTTTGAATGATAAGATTAAAGACAAACTTGAAAACATTCAATTTGCTAGCTTTAGTCATCTTGTCGAGAGGGCCGTTTTCTGGGAATCGGGCCTTAAAGAATCTTGTGATGCATATAAACCATATCGTTGGAATACACATGCTCTTGGTGCTTTTTCAGATGATTCAGATGATGAAAGCAAAGAGACATTGGCCGCTGAAATTAGATGGCCAACGGAGAACAAACATGTTACTTGTCCTTCTCTCAAGCCGATTCAAAAGAATTGGAATGAGGAAGTGAAATTTACTTTTGATATTTCTAAATGTGACCGGATTTTTGATGAGTTACTCAAAATCGGATACATTAGAATTTATTATACTTTTCCTTCTACAGATGAGATTAAGAGACATGCTTATTGTAAATACTATAACTCTTATTCTCATGCAACTAATGATTGTAATGTCTTCCGTCGGCAGGTCCAATCGGCCCTTAATGAGGGACGATTGTGTTTTTCTGACATGGAGATCAACAAGAATCCTTTTCCTACACATATGAATACAATTGAAGCAGGAAGTCTAGCAATCTTGATCCGACCCGAGGAAGCCAATAAAGCCAAAGACAAGAATGTCATTACCGGCGAACCGCGTGCCGCACCGAATGCTCAAAAGAATTCGGGGGCGACAAGTGGTGCTTAAGAAGGACCAAGAAGGAAAGAACAAGCTTACAATCACCACTGGATCAGCAGAGGCTTTGAGAAGGCAAAGATGGTATGAGACATGCGCGGCGCTGTAGAGGCCAGCAGGGCCGACTGTTCCATTCGGCCAGGCCGACTCCGAGCTAGCTAAGCCAACTGCCCCAGTCGGCCTAACCGGGTCCAGCACAGGCTAGCCAGAGATGGCTAGGCCGACTGCCACAGTCGGCCTGGCCGGGTCCAGCAAGCCGGCTAAGTCGACTGACCCAGTCGGCCAGGCCGGTTTCCCCTCTCCAGGTAGCCTTACCTCCGATATTCATGTGTTGCGTACATTTATTCCTAAGAAGCCAGAGGTTGGAGTTTGGAAGGAGAAAGAGCAGAAAATCAAACCACCCGTGGTGAAGCCACTTTGTACTTTTGATCGACTTATGGCGAAGTACAAAAAACAAAAGGCCAATTCTAAGAATCGGCCCATAAAAAAAGAGAGTCAACACTGCCAAAGCGTGAAGAAGATAGAAACAAGCAAATGGCAATGACTCCACCAACTAATTCTTCCTTGCAGGTTGCTCGTCCTCGGGTATCTCGTTGGGGACCTCCAATTCCTCAAGCTCCACCAGTTATCCCAATGCCGCAGTGGGGATTGCGAGGAGTTTGGGTGCCATATCCTCAGGCTCCTGTGTTCCAAAGGTTGGGAGATGTTGCTGGTCCATCTTCAAAGCTTTCCGTCTTTAGCCGATTGGGTGATCAATCGAGCTCTAGCGGAGTGAATTAAGAGAAGGTGGTTAAAATGCAGGTTGAAGCTCCTCAAGAGTCAAAGAAGGCCCCTATGCAGCAAGTGTATGTGCCAAAGAAGGTTGAGGTGCCCAAAAAGCCTGCTCATGTTCCTAACATCATAATCGGCTCGATGTTAGCCTCTGTTGTTAATGACAACAAGCCGATTGTGATTGGAGGTGAAAATCTAGCAAAGCAACAAGAAAAAGTTATGGAAGAAGTTGCTGGAATTGAAGAAAAGGAGGAGCCACCGAGGGATCCCAAATATACTCAACTCAAGTGGTGTCCACGAGGGCTGGATAAAACCCAAAGGCGTAAACTGCAGCACGCTCGACAAAGAAAATTGAAGAAGGAAGCTCTTGGGATCATTGAAGACCCACCTGCACCAGAAAAGCCTCAAGAGATTCCACAGAAGACCGTTGTCGCAACTACTACTCCTGCTCAGACGGCTATGCCAGCCCTAGAACAGGCCAGGCCGACTGAGTCGGCTAAACCGGCTCCAGAGCCGGCTAAGCTGGCCCCTACTATGACTGCTGGGCAGGAGGGCCAGGAGTCGGCTAAGCCAACTGAACTGGCTAGGCCGACTGAGTCGGCCAGGCCGGCTATTTTTGCTGTTTTTGTCCCGATGCTTCCCGAATTGACTGTGGTGTCTTCTGAGATGCCCGTGTCGATTCCTGCAGGATCTGAAGATCTTGGTGACTCACCAGAGGTGTTTGCTACTGTTGTTGCTAATATGGTGGGCATGGAAGCTCCAGAGGTGTTAGAAGAAGAGATGGTGGACTATGAACCATCGCCGCCACGTGGAGATGTGAATGTAGTATATTTATCTTCCGATTACTATGTGATCAGACATGATGAATAGGAACCACCAGCAGCGGAGTTGGTATTTGCTGTTGAAGATGCTATATACAAGAAGCCGGCAGTGCAAGTGGATCATCTTAGGCCACTCCACTTGAAGGGTCACATCAACGGGATGCCAGTCCATAGCATGTTAGTCGACAACCGTGCTATTGTAAAAGTCATGCCCTACTCATTGTACAAGAAGCTTGGGAACAAAGAAGAGGAGCTAGTGAAGACCAACATGACCATCATAGGTGTTGGCAGTGAAGCCCCAATCCCAGCTAGAGGCATTGTTAACGTTGAGTTGACCATCGGGAGCAAGACTTTGGCTACAACATTCTTCATCGCAGACATCAAGGGAAGCTACAATGTGATACTTGGGCATGATTGGATTCATGCTAATGAGTGTGTGCCGTCCAGCTTGCATCAGTTTCTCATCCAATGGGTGGGAGATGCTATTGAGGTCGTTCATGCTGATTCATCGATTGAGGTTGCCACAACCGATGCGTGTGAAGCTGGGGGGCACGGTGCTTTTGGTTGCTTGTCAGGTAGAGACTTGTCTGAGTATGATTTTGTAAGTTTCACTAGGCAAGGCTTTGTTCCTGTATCACCTAAGTCGATTGACAATCGGCTTAGCACCATTTTGTAATCAATGGATAATGTTGAATGGTTAAAGCGTCATGTTGAACAGTATCGGGCTGAAAAGACCGATGCCTATGAAGCTATTGATGACTTTGATGAGCTCAATAAGTTAGGCCAAGGTTTCACGTTGGCCGACCCTTTGGAATAAGTTGATATTGAGGATGGCTCCACGCCGCGACCGATGTTTGTTAATAAAACTTAAAAGCTGATTACAAAGCTGAATTAATCAGGCTTCTCAAAGGAATATTTTGATTGTTTTGCATGGAATTATACAGAGATGGCAGGATTGAGCCGAAATCTTGTGGAGCATCGGCTCAAAATCAAAGATGGATTCAGGCCTGTCAAGCAACATCCGCGGCGCTTCAATTCGGCTATCCATGATCGAATTAAGGAGGAGATCAATAGGTTGTTGCAAGCTGAATTCATTCATCCATGCCAGTATGCAGAGTGGGTTTCTAATATTGTGCCTGTTGAGAAGAAGGATTCTGGCAAAATCAGAGTTTGTGTTAATTTTAGAGATCTTAATAGAGCCACTCCTAAAGATGAATATCCTATGCCTATAGCTGACATGTTGATCAATGATGCTTTTGGACATAGAGTGATTAGCTTTCTTGATGGTAATGCTGGATACAATCATATTTTTATGACAGAAGAAGACACATCAAAGACAGCTTTCATTTGTCCTAACTTTATTGGTTTGTTTGAGTGGATTGTTATGACCTTTGGGTTGAAGAATGCAGGAGCAACTTATCAAAGAGCAATGAATTTGATTTTCCATGATCTAATTGGGGTGATTATGAAAGTTTACATTGATGACATTGTGATTAAATCGGCTGCCCATAAATCTCATTTAGCCGATTTGCGTCTTGCTTTTGAAAGGATGCATTGCTATGGTTTGAAGATGAATCTACTCAAGTGTGTACTTTTGGAGTGTCAGCTGGGAAGTTTCTAGGCTTTATTTTTTATGACAAAGGCATAGAAGTTGATCCTAAAAGGATTGAGAAGATCAAGAAAGTTCAACCGCCTACATGCAAGAAGAATGTGCAAAACTTCTTAGGAAAGGTGAACTACTTGAAAAGATTTGTTGCTAATCTGTCCGAGAAGATTATTCCTTTTACTTCCATCCTCAAGTTGAAGGATGAATCTGAATTCACTTGGGGGGCAAGCCAGCAAGCAGCATTTGAGAAGATAAAGGAATATCTATCATCCCACCCGTTCTTCGTGCACCTAGAAGAGGAGTACCATTTAGAATCTATGTGGCTGCCAAAGAAAAGATTATTGGGGCTGTGGTGACTCAAGAAGATGAAGGGAAGGAGTATGTGATTACTTATTTTAGTCGCCGTCTTCTTGATCCCGAGACAAGGTATGCCCATATCGAAAAATTATGCTTATCACTGTACTTTGCATGCAACAAAATGAGGCACTATCTTTTGTCAAGTACATGTGTTGTGGCATGCCAGGCCGATATTATCAAGCATATGCTATATCAACCAATCCTTAGTGGAAGGTTAGGCAAATGGGCATACTCTTTAATTGAATATGACCTGACTTATGAACTATTGAAATCTATAAAGGATCAAGTTCTTGCTGATTTTATTGTTGAGCATGGTATTGATCTTGATGAAGAGGTCAATTATCTTACTTACACTCCATGGAAGCTATATTTTGATGGATTAGTTTGTAAAGATGGCCAAGGTGTTGGTATTATTCTTGTTTCTCCTAATAATGTTGAGATAGGAATGTCAAGCCGATTGGAGTTTCAATGTACTAACAATCAAACCGAATGTCAAGCTCTTATATTCGGGTTGATCATGTTAACTTCCATGGAGGTGCAACATGGTGAAGCTTATGGTGATTCATTACTAGTGGTGCTGCAAGTTGCAGGTGAATTTCAATGTTTAGATGGATCACTTCGCGCCTCTCTTGATACTTGTCTTGAACTTATTTCTAAGATTGCCGAATTCAAGATTCAGCATAATCCAAGACATGAAAATCAAAAGGCCAACATGTTAGCTCAACAAGCATCAGGATTTGATGTCAGGGCATAATTTTTATATTCAAGAAAAGCTGATGCATCAAGATGATTATTTTTTCTGTGCAGGACTGGACAAACCGATCTGGCCGACTGCCTCAGTCGGCCTAGCCGACTCCCCTGCAGATGCTATTGCTGATTCGCTCAATGGTGGTCCAAATCGGTCTAGCTTGAATTCTGGTGATGTTAGTACTGATTTGGAAGATTGGAGAACTCCCTTGATGAAATATTTGCAGGATCCTAGTGCCAAAGTTGATAAGAGCGTCAGAAGAAGTGCATTTAAGTATATTATTCAGCATGGCGAGCTCTATCGAAGAACTACTGATGATTTGTTGCTCAAGTGCCTAGGATCTGATGATGCAAGAGTGGCAATGGGAGAAGTCCATGAAGAAATTTGTGGTACGCATCAATCCGCCCCGAAGATGAAGTGGATGTTAAGGAGGGCTGGTTTCTTTTGGCCCACTATGATGGCCGATTATTTTTGCTACTACAAGGGTTGCGATGAGTGCCAACAGTTTGGTAATATTCAGATGGTGCCTGCTGTAGAACTCCATCCTATTATGAAGCCGTGGCCATTCAGAGGTTGGGGGCTAGATTTTATTGGACAAATTTATCCCTTGTCTTCAAAGGGGCATCAATTCATCTTGGTTGCCACTGATTATTTCACTAAGTGGTGTGAAGCAGTTTCTTTGAAGAATATCACTCATAAGGAGGTTATTGAGTTCATCACTGAACATATTATTCATAGATTCGACATTCCTCAATTAATAAGTACAGATCAAGGGACTTCTTTTATGTCCAAAGATGTTAAGAAGTATGCCGAATCCTACAAGATCAAGTTGGTTAACTCATCTTTGTACTATGCTCAAGCTAATGGCCTAGCTGAAGCTAGTAACAAGACTCTAATCAAGCTCATCAAGAAAAAGATTGAGGAGAATCCATGAAAGTGGCATGAAGTGTTGTTAGAAGCTTTGTGGGCATATCGCATATCAAAGCATGGTGCTACAAAGGTTACTCCTTTTGAGCTAGTATATGGTCAAGAAGCCATGTTGCCTGTCGAAGTGAACTTGAGTGCATACAGATTTGCTAAACAAAATGATCTATCTCCTGTTGTGTACCATGATCTAATGATGGACAATGTGGATGAAGTAACGGATAAGAGGTTAAAGGCTCTCAAAGAAACTAAGAAAGACAAGCTTTGTGTTGTAAGGGCTTACAACAAGAAGGTTCTAAGCAAATCTTTTCAAGTGCGAGATTTGGTGTGGCAAACCATACTTCCTATTGGATCGAAGAGCGGTGAATTTGCAAATAGTCGCCAAATCGGAAGGGTCCTTTGAGAGTGCTTAGTCATCTTTGGGAACTCGTACTTGCTAGAAACATTGAAAGGTGAGCCTCTCCCGAAGGCAATTAACGGAAGGTATCTCAAAAAATACTTTCCAAGTGTTTGGCAAGATGCCTAAGTGCTCTACCAAACAATGGCTGATACATGTATCACCCTTAGTACAAAAATGGCCGATGTATACATCTCCCTTAGTCGCTGGTCAGCTGACGTGATGGGTATCGGGGCTGGTCGGTTGTTTCTTGACATGTGTTTTCAAGTTCAATGCATCATTCACTCGAAAACAGGGGGCATATGTTGACAATCAAAATTTTCCATTTTATGAAGTTATCAAAAGTGGAAACGGACTTCACCATTGTGTTCCTCTTGTCGAGATGGTCAAAAAAATATATGGAATGTTCAATTTGGAGTCCGGATGAGGAAGTTATGCTTCTATGAAGGGATCCCTAAACTATAGGAACTGCTGGCGGAACTTCTGGTTCAAGGACCAGAACTTCCGGTAGTTGGCTGAAGTGAGGCGTCTGCGTGCGTGCAAAAACTTCCGATTTGAGCCGGAACTTCCAATGGGGACCAGAACTTCCGGTGTGAAGACCGGAACTTCTGTTAGTTGGCGGAAATTGGGCATGCGCGTGCACGCAAGAACTTCTGGTCCAGGGTCGGAACTTCCGGTAGAACTTCCGATGGGTCTGTTCTGAACCGACTTGTTTCTAAGTCAGTTTTAGGTAACTTTTGGACGTGAGAAACTTGGAGATTAGGATTTAGAGATATTTTCTATTAGAATAAGACCACCCCCTCTATATATATGAGAGGATCATGGCCGATTGATCCCATCCAATCAATCAAACCAAAAACCATTCTATCAACTCCTTTTACCCCTTTTCTCTCCTCAACCTCTCTACCTGTTGTTCGATGCTTTTCTCAATGAGATTCATTGGCATATTAGGTGGCCTTGCTGGTCCTAAGAGATCCTTCACATGCCTCCTCCCGACGGATCCTTCCGGAGGCGGTTCTGAAGCTTATCCAGCCATACACGAGCTCCACATCGGCATTTTCGATCTCTAGATCTGTTTGGTCGATTATGCTGCATGTTTGTTGCGTTGCAGGTTGTAGAAGACAACCTCTTGGGCATCCAAGGTCCACTGGTGTGTTGGTATGGTCGCAAATCGGTGTCAACAGCTATGTATCTAGACACATTATTTGTCTAGGTACATAGCAAAATGCATGCACCAAAAAAGTCAAAGTGGACTACAATTTGGAACGGAGTGAATAGAATGCTAGCGCTTTTACATTTATTCATTTGCTAGCATAAGTGATGCATGCTATTGGCTGAGCCTTGTTTGCCTTGATTGAAAACCTCTTCACCCTGATTACCTAGCTTCGCACTCGCACTTATGTATATACCTACCTGCTTGTTTGCATTACTTCCATCATATTTCAATATATGTCATTGATATGTGATATTGTGATGGATGGTTGGATGATGTGGTTGGTGGATAGGGGTAGGCCATGAGGCTTCCCCATAGGTCGATGGTGGTTGGTGCGACAGGAGTGTTGAATCCCGTTTAGGTGGTGGTGATATGAGTTTGGGGGATATTCCTTCTCTTGACCCCCTTCTTTGGTGATATCGGCTAGAGCGAGAGGATTACCATGGAGGGGTGCACTGGGTGTGCGGATCACCCAGGATCTGGTTCTTGTGGATATGATGGATATGATTGTTTTGAGACAAGTGTTGCAGAGTTGACCACCCGTGAGTGGTGAGCCATGTGCTAGTGGAAGGTGCTTGCTCCGGCTAACTAAGGGTAGGGCTGATGGCTAGAGATTGTGTATTTGTCAAACATGCACACCATGAGCCTCAAATGACATGGGGTCCATTCTGTTGAGTTAGTGCGCACTAAGCCAGTTCTATGGGAGCAAAGGTTCATGGGGTTCTGAGACCCTAGGAGCTCAGTGAGAAGGATGCGGTGGGCTTTCCTGCTACCCTAATCATGATCCCAAGCGTATATGTCGTGCCGTATGCTACTCCTCCACTTGGGGGTAGTCTAGAGAGGAAAGTGCTTTCTTGAGCGGTGTTCACCAGGGTGACGGCCAATGCCTGGTGATCTTCTGGGTACGGGTGTACACACTCTGTAGAGTTAAAACTCTATATATATATCCATGATTCTTTTGTTAGGATTGGTTCCTGTGATCTGTTTTGTCCCTTTAACTTCTCTTGTGTTTCTTCTCTCCCTAAAGATAGGTCTGGCCTAAGGCCGTTGAGACAAGGGGCGTGAGGCGGCTGCCTCATCGCTTAGACGAGAGAATGAGGGTGTTGTGAGGGATGATGCATGGTGAGATGTGATGATGAGTGGATGGTGAGAATGAGACTATGGGTTGGCTTTAGAGAAGATATATTATATACTTGATGCTTTTCTCCGTGCGCTAAGAATGCAAACTATAGACAAACTATTAGGATCACTAGATCTCTTTATTTTCTATTTTCCACTAAATCTCATTAGTGCTAACCATGTTTTGCACACATCTAGTGGTGTGCAGATTTATTGACTTGTAGTGGTGTTGAGAATATTATTTGGTTTGTGATCTACTCTCAAGGATGCCCATGGATTGGAGTTTCGCCAAGCTTCGCTATTTCGTTTAGAATATTAGTGTTTTGTTTGCTTTTAGCCCAGATGGCTTTATCTAAACTATTGTAATATACTTATTTATATACTCTGATGTTGTATGACTTTATAATTAGTTAGAAAGTGGATGCCTATGATAGCCGAGATATCCTAGGACTATCATAGACGGGCAAGAGAGTCTGAATTTCAAGTTTTGAAATCCTAGTTTCAGCTATTATCAGAGCCATACTTGATAGTAGATCACAAATTTAGAATAGGACATTAATCTAGAAGACAACAAGTCTGTCTGTTATAAAAACTATTTAAAAAAATACTTGTCTTCCTGTCTTAACCTTGGATTTGAATGCTATCTCATCCACCTGACTACCCCCGTTGAAGAAGCTGGCATTAAGAGACTCTCCCTGCCAAGATGTTTTGACTAGTTTTTATGTGAGACCAAGAGAACTCACAAGCGTGGTTTGGCCCCACAACACTTTCAAATCAAGGGCCACCAAGTTCACTCCATTTAAACTCATATTCGACAAAGATGCAGTGCTTTTGAAGAGCTTCACCACGTCTCGCCTCTAATCTAGTTCCCCAAACACCCTAGGAGATGAAGCTACCACAAATGACCTCATCGAAGTTCTAAGCTATGAAGCTGACAACAACCTCTACTCCTATCAACCAGAGACAAGAAGATGGCGAGACAAAAAAAATACCCTTGCCAAATCAACCCTGACGACCTCGTCATCCTATGCAAAGCAAACACGAAGCTCGTAGTCAAGCTCCAACTAAAGTGGCTAGGTCCATTTGTCATGGCCAAGTCAACAAGATCGGGCTGAGCAAAACCCCATCAAACATACCTAGAACATCGATGACCTCCACAAGTACTATTCTGAGTGACCAACTCCTACTTACTTAATGCACATTTCACAAGGCTTAAGGTTTAATAAAGTATTTATAAAATAGAGAAGGGTTTATGCTCCGGGCTTGCCTATGTTGCAGGGAAATTAGAACTCGTGGAAGTCAAACTTGGCACCAACACCACTGATGGATGACCTTTTCCGAAGCTTGTTCGACACGAACCTTCTCACTCTCGCATACACTACACATAATAAAATAATGCATGCTTAACATGATAAAATGCATGACATGATGCATGATGAGAAACATACAAGTGCTTAGATAAACTTAAACAAGATTAAGAAAGTTGAGTACAACTTTCCTTCACAATATATTTACAAGTAATTAATATAAAACACTTTTAGTTTATTATCACAAGATTATTAGTTGTTTATCTCAAAAGAATTACACTAACATGGATTATTAAGACCTCAACATGGAAACACATATAAAGCTTAATCTTTTTACCCAAGAGGTTGCATCTAAGAAGAAATTAAAAACACTTACATGCATTCAACAAAGAAGGCTTAATTAACTAAAAAACATTTTTAGTGTTTATTAATCTCAAGTAGATTATGAGCACATCAATCAAGTACATACATTGCCAAGGAACAGGGGTTTCATGTTCCAAGGTCCACAATCAACTTCAAAAATTTACCCAAGTCATTTTATGATTTATGCTAATTATTTTAATAATTATTAACTAATAATTAAAGCATATAATTAAGGTTATATTTTAAAAATCATCAAATTAATCCAAAACTTTTTTGAAGGTATAAATTAGCATAAAATAGTTACACAAAAAGTTTTATGATCATTGATATTTATTTTATCCTACAGAAATCATGGAAGTAGCATTTATTAATTAAAAGTGGTAATTGTTAAGCATGCAAAAACCCTTGATTTTCATAGTTTCATATTTTTTCTAAGCAGAGCATAACATGACAAGGTTACACAAAAATGTTTATCATTTTATCACACATATACAATTTATTATGAAAAGTACAACTTTCAGCCAGTTTAAACAAAAAGATAAAAACTAGAAAAAGGAAAAACAGGACACGGGCCGGTTTCGGCCTAGTAGGCCCATGCAGAGGCCTAGCCCAGGACACAATGTATTTTGCAGAAAATTCCCCATTTTATTTTCTATTTAGGAACCTACAGCATGCCCTATTCAAAAGAGTCCTTCACTTTGCATCTGGGCCCCTTGTATTTGTTCCTGTTGTTGTTTTTAGACCATAGACCATATGGCCTCGCTTTATAGAAAGAAATAGTTTGTTTGCTGGGGTTGCCAGCTTTACATCACAAGGTTCTTATCAAACCAATACAAAGAAAGCGAAACTCCTAGCAAAGGTTCTACATGATGCAAAATAAGGGGAAAACTCCAAATTTCCAAGCGCCCGCTTGTTTGGTGGTGTTCATACTCTATGCAATAGGCCTGGGATGCTTGATGCCAAATGTTGTGAAAGCCTTCCCATCGTCTTCAAGATCCAGTCTTTTTCCTTTCCCATGAGGAGCACACTCCATTTCTGCATAAACATCATCGATCGATCAATGATTATATTAGGACCTGTAATCACTCTATTGCTGAAAACATAATAATTTCTGATCAGCCATAGACTCCAACAGATGCATGCTAAGATGCAAATCATCATTGGTTTAGGTGTTGTGCCTTTGCCTCAACTAAAGAATAAAAATTGTTCAAGATTGGAGGGAGTTATAGGCCAGTAGAGGGCATCTCTAATGGACCACCAGCAAAAATTGGCCAAATAACACTCAAAGAAGAGATGTTGGACAGTTTCACTCTGCCCACACATTTTACATTCTATTTCTCCCTGCCAAGCTCTCTTAGTTAACTGTTCTGCTGTAGGTAGACAGTTAGAGTAGATTGACCATAGAAAGAATTTGATTTTCATTGGAAGCTTTGCTTTCCAAATACTCATAATCTCTGTGTTTGCCATTCCAGGGAACCTAAGCTCTTGGTATAATGAGGCTGTTGTAAACACTTCTTTTTTTAGCCCCAGATCACAGTGTCTGGTTCCATCTATAGTTGTATATCCTGGAGTTGTTCAATAAGTTTAACCCATTCTCCCATTTCCTTTTCTCCAAAAGATCTCCTAAAGGATAGATTAAGCTCATTATTTTGCATAATCTCACATACAGTTTTGTCCTGTTCATTACATATATCAAAAAGCCCCTCAAATACAAGTTTTAGTGGACATTGCCCAAGCCAAACATCAAGCAAAAATCTTGCTTTCTTCCTATTTTTAACAATATAGATTAATCCTCTCTCACAGCAATGTTTAATCTCATGTAGCCCATTCCAAAACTGTGATGCCCCTCTTTGCCTAGAACTGAAGAAGCCTTTTTCTCCCATGTATTTTTTATTTAGCAAGTTACAACATGGACTATCCTCTCCTTTTGCCAACCTGTATATCCATTTGGATAATAGACACTGGTTCATCACTCTAGTATCTGTGAAACCTAGTCCCCCTACTTTCTTTGGAGTGGCAAGCACCTCCCATCTCATCATATGATACTTTTTTTGTTATCTAGGACCATGCCAAAAGAAATTTGATCTAGTAGTCTCCATTTTCTGATGAGCTTCCCCTCTTAAATAAAAAATCCCCATCACAGGAACAGAGCTGAGGCATGACTTAGTCAGGATCATTTTTCCTCCATATGAGAGCAAGCAACTCTTCCATGTGGGCACTCTTTTTTCTACTTTTTGATAGACATATTCAAAGTCTATGGAGCTCATGTAATACCTGTCTATCGTTACTCCTAAATATTTGAGTGGAAACTCTCCAATGTTACAGTTGAGCATATCTACCACCTCTGTTTGTTCTTCAATTGTGGACTCTAAAACAAAGATCTCACTTTTTTCATAGTTGATTTTGAGGCCTGACATTGACTCAAAGCAGTATAGCAGAAATTTCATATTACAAATGGTGTCCTGATCCATATTCAAGAAGAGGACTGTGTCATTTGTGTATCGGAGGTGTGTCAGACCACCCTCTACTAGCTTTGGCACTAAACCTCTAATATTACCTGAAGATTTGGCTCTCTCAAGCATCATTGACAGCGTGCCTCCCACAAGGTTAAAGAGCAATGGTGATAGGGGATCACCTTGTCTTAACCCTTTAAATGTTCTGAAGAAACTTTTAGGTTGTACATTTATCATAATCCCCACTCTCCCTCCTTCAATAACCTATTTCATCCAACCTATCCATTTTTCTAGGAAACTTTTTTGCCTGAGAACCACCGTCATGAAATTCCAGTTCACCTTATCATAGGACTTTTCAAAATCAAGCTTTAGAATTACTCCCTTTTTATGCTAAACTCTAAGTTGGTGTAAGACTTTATGAAGCATGACAATCCCATCCAAGATATATCTCCCTAGGATAAATGTTGTTTGAGATGGGCTGATAATTTTACCAGTATATTTAGTCAATCTCAAAGTTAGCACTTTAGTAAACCATTTATAATCCACATTGAGTAGACAAATTGGTCTATACTATTTGATAGTATTGGCCTCTTTAGTTTTTGGAATTAGTGTAATCATTCCATAGTTTAGCCTGCTCATGTTGAATTCTCCTTGATATAGTTTATTGAACATTTCTATGATCTCTCCCTTAATGTGTGGCCACATTTGCTTGTAGAAGCTAGCTGGTAGGCCATCTGGACCTGGGGCTGAATTGGAATCCATCTCTTTTAAAGCTCCTTCAATTTCTGTTTGACTAAAAGGTTGTATCAAATCCTGCGCCATTTCATCTGACAGTCTATATTGCTCTGGACAAAAGTTGTCCTCAATGTTTATCTAACCCCTTTCTTCATGTCCAAAAAGCGTCTTGTAATATGTTTCAATGTGGCCTCTCAAATTATATTCCCCTGAGATAATAGTGTCACTGTCTTCCAACTAGAAGATGGTACATTTTTTGTTTCTCTCATTAGCTTTATTGTGAAAATGGCTTGTATTAGCATCTCTTTGTAGGATCCATTTTTCTCCTCTTTTTTTTGCCATTGCATCTCCTCAAACTCATAAATGTGTTCTAGATTAGTCTCTTTTTCATATCTCTCTTTCCATTGATCAGGGTGAGACCTATATCCTCTGCCTTATCATCTAGCTGTTTTAGCTGTTCAAGCAGAACATGTTTACTCTTTCTCAATTCTCCTCTGATATTGGAGCCCCAGCCTTTGCAAAAAGTCCTTATATGTTTATTTATGTTTTCCAATAATCTTGTAATACCCAGACTGCCTCTAGCTGGCCACTGAGACAATAGTTTATCCTGAAACTCTGAATGTGTAAACCAGGCCATTTCAAACCTAACAACATATGTATGGCTGACTCTCACATATTCAGTATTCACCATAATTGGGTTGTGATCTGAGCCAACTCTGGTTAAACACTCTCACATGTTTCCCAAGGAAAGTGGGATTCCTAATTATAGCTGATAAACAATCTATCAAGAACACTCATTACAGGTTGTTCTTGTTTGTTTGTCCATGTATATTTGCTTCCCTTCCTTTGCATCTCGTTGATTCCAGTGTCTGAAATGAACTTATTGAACAGATCCATTTTCTTGTTTGTTCCTATTCTTGTTTTCCCATGTCCTTGGGTGACTCCAGAGCAGAGCAGCGGCGGGGGCACTCGGTCGGTAGCCAAATCCGGCCGGGAGCGGCTGACAGCGGTGGAGTCGCGGCCGCGAGGGGTGCAGGGCCGGTGCAACCACACACGGTGGTGATAACGTGCGTTAGGCGAGTGGTGGAGGCCGAGGACAGCTGTCCGCTTGCGCGAGCTTGCCGGCGATGGCGCACACATTTTGAAGAAATGACGGTGGTAGAATTTAAACAAAGGGTAAGAAAAGTACCACGATATCATGACAAACACACCTGTACATTCGATCAAGGCGGAGATGGGTCAGAGGAAGGTTGCCTCCGTTGGGACGGATTCGGCGGCGTGAATTGGCGGCGCAGCGGCGTTCCAGGGGCTCCTACGGGTGAAATGAAAAACCATCAAGCCGGTGAGCTTAACAGTACCAATTAAAGTACAAAATAGGAGAAAAGATGAGAGAAGGCAGTCGGAGGTCGCTTGGCCATGGTGAGCGGCCCATGACGGCCATAACGTCTTGGCCACGGCAAAATTGATGAGCGCAGTTGATTCCTGCGATGAGGGACGATGAGAGTGAACTTAGGCGCTAAATAATGTCATGATAAAGCTATGGGTGCAAGCAGCAGGGCGATAGCGAAGCGGCGGTGGCAAATTTGCCAGCGAGCAGGAACTTGACGGCGGCGACGGGAAAGGGGAACAGAAGGGGACGACGGCCGGCTGGGCGATATAAGGACGGGCACCACTTCTGGGCGTTGCTAGCAGCTATAAAACCTGGCCACGCAAGCGGACGCATCGGAAATGCCGTGAAGATGTGGCCAAGCGGTGCACGGCGGCGATGTGACGACCATGTATAGGAGCAGCATCGTTGGGGGTACTGTAGCAAAATACTTCAAAAATTATATGGAAACTTCAAAAAATCCCAAAATAAAGATGTCCAAAATTGGAAGATCTACAACTTGCTTTTTCGAGCAATGTTAAATTCTCAACATTTTTGAAAATTGGTTTTAAATTTCAATTTGTAATGAGGATTAACAAAATTGTTAATTAGCAAACTTTGGGAATTAATTAGTGAACAATTATTAATCAAACACCACAACCATTAACACTATTTCAAAGCTCAAGCATCACATCGATCCATAGAATCAAAGTTTGGAAAAAATTTTATTTATAAAAATTCATTTAGTATTTCCCCTAAATTTGAATTCAAACTTGAATTCCAACACATCCATCATATGCAACATATACATGTGATTATTGAAACATGAAATGATGCCATGATACTAGATGCTTATGCAGGATGATAATCATGATTAGGATTCTATTATTTTCATAACATCTAGGATGTTATGAGCACCCTCGCATCAAGTCACGCGAGGGGCTCCAAACGAAACCTTACCTTACCTTCAAAAGGAAAAGAAGGCAAAGGCAGGATGTCTACCAAATGGAGCACCCTCACATAAAATCAAGTGAGGGACTCCAAACTAAACCTCACCTTACCTTCAAAAGAAAAAGAAGGGAAAGGTGAAAGGTCCACCAAACGGAGCAACCTCGCATCAAATCACACGAGAGGCTCTAGACCAAACCTCACAAATGAAATCATCTTTCATCCAACAAAACACAAACAAGGACAATGGTTAAAGATCACCCAGAGACATATCCTCACAATTAACCACACAAGTGGCTTTGTCCAATCTACACCCTCATCGACTAAATGAAAAGCAAAAGCCCAAACACATTAAATGCTTCATTCCTGACAACAACCACATTAACTGTCACCACATAAAATCCGGCCATTAAGGCGCCAGCTCAACTGCCACCAACCCCAACCACTAATAGCATTGAATGCCCCAAAACCTTTCCCTTCCACCCTCACCTATAAATACCACCACTCCCTCTCACCAACAACCCACATCCAACATAGCACAATGCCCCAAACCATGAATCCTCTAGCCTCTCCTAAGCAACCTATCCACCTAAGCATGCCTTGCAAGCGAGAAAAGCCTCGCTGAGGGAAATTGCTCAGCCATTGACCACGCCACCGTTCGCCACCCATGTACACCAAAGATACCATAAGGAGATACGTAAAGTCTAGGGTAGAGTGGAATAACAGCCTCGCTAACCAAAGCGAGAGCAGCTTGGAAGCCCAAAAACTCAGGGTTCCATAAGAAGAAATGTAGCATCCCTCTAGTGCCACCACACCATCAGTGTGCAATGTACGAGGTACCTTCGTAGGCTTGAAAGCAATTACCATAGGAAACAAGTCCCACCTGCTGTATCCTTGACCCAACCGTGGTGCCAACACAACCCATGGAACTTCAAGCACCGGGCGGACGACAAAGACACAGAGCCCAACCAAAGCTCTATCATCAGCCCCTGCCTAGTGCTGAACCTTTCTAAGGAAGCCTGACAGTCAAGGGTTAACCCCCTGTGTTTAGCTCCTCTCTAGCAAATAAGGCTTGACAAAGCTCGAGGAGAAACTTAAGCTCACCAACGTGCTAGAGCACACCAAATAAGGAACAAGGTCAGGGAGGACACAACTCCCACTTGACCCTCACAAGATCCTTTTCTCTTTCAAGTAATAACATCGCCCGTATTAGTCCCTGTGCATAAGCGCTACCTTTAGCGTATCACTGATATCTTGTATCAATTAATACCCTCTCCTGTACTAATTCCCGTGAGTAAGCACTACCTTTGGTGTATCACTGATATCTTGTATTAGTTAATATCTCACCTTATTAATTCCCATAAGTAAATGCCACCTCCTATGTATCAATGATGTCCTGTCAATTGCTTCAACTGTACCACCGTTACCCTCTTCTGACAAATACCACCTCTTTCGCCCAACAACCCAACACAACCTAATAGTTTTAAACAAGCGTGAGCCTCACTAAAGAAAATAGGGGCTTCACTTTGCCACCAAAACGAGTGTGAACCTTGCCAATGAAAATTTGGCTGACGTTTCACCATTAAGGCAACTACATGCCATGTCAACAAAAACAAGAGCTTCGCTTCATCGTTAAAAGAAACATTTGCAACTACAACCACAATAGTCACCAAACCAAAAAGCATAAACCATCGTGCCCTGCAACCACCAGCAAACTAGCTCTAAACACTGAAACCCTTGCAAACCCCGACAACACAAGCAATAATACACTTGGTTACAACAACAATCCAATTCTAAAACAAAAGTGCTTATGGCTCCACCCCCAACATAACAAGCGTTGTCACACCACACTTATAAATCGAACATACATCCAAACAAGTACATAACAATGATTCACTCAATAACATACTCAATAAGCCTCGTGACAAAACAGTGGTGAGGCACAAATCAGTCTACCCTATGCCAATATTCCCAAACAGAGGGTGCATCTCCTCAAAGCATGCATCAATGCCACCTCCTCAATCATCTCCACCATGGCCTAGTCAAGCAAACCCTTCAAAAACACCAAGCTCTACGCCAATCGTATCCATGGGAGCTAGCAACCTTCACTGGACTCGGAGTGTCCTGCGACTACCACTGGACCACAAATCATCGACTCCCATGGCACAACGGGTAGATCCCCTATTAGCACACTTCACCGATACATGTACCCTCAATCTTCATCATTAACATTGACTGGCTCGAGCTTAGGCACCTTCAACAAACCTTTACTATCCACCTGATATTTTTAATCCTGAGGATGAACCCAACTATGTCCTCAACACTCACATCCTCAGCCTCGTTAGCCGAACCCTCGGATCCAAATAGCTCTCAAATAGCTCATCGTTCTGAGAAATCAAAGGTCTGCCAATCCTATCATGATTCAACATTTTTAATATCATACAAATGAAACTTGCGCCACCAAAATATGTCAAAATCCAACCAAGGCCGACGTGTCTTTACACGTGCCCATGATTACCCAGGAATAAAAACATCTTGATAATTCGTTACCATGGGTAGCACATCCAACACCTCATTTGCGGGCCCCACCGAGGGAACCTGTGCAACAAGGGCACCAGTTAAAATTGAGTATAATTCTAACAATTGTGGAAGTGATCTAGCCCTACCAAAATATCTACAACAACCTAAACCCACAAACGCACTCTGCTCAAAGCTGCTTCGATCTGTCTGCCGCCACATCCAAGGGTTTAGCTCCTTCTATGAAACATTTGGCACCAGTGCAGTCACTGACACCTCAGTCATAATGGCACCTCTGCCATCACTGCCAAAGTACCTAGCACTGTCACTGCCCTAGCCTCGAAAGAAGTACCTTCGACTTGAGCATTCATCTGCGAACAAAGAGCCACAACAAACCCCAAATGCACCTTCACTGTATTTTCAGTAGCATGCTTTGACATGAGGACTCGACCAACCGCCTCATGTTGAAACCTTCTCAAAAAGTGCCTCGCAATTTTAGTGCAAAGATGGCTAACTTCATGAACTTCACTCATGGAAGGAAAGGTGTGGTTTGGGCATCCAAGTCAAGGCAAGTGGTCGCAGCCGACTCCTTGAAATGCACACAACACCCCAACAACACCAAAGTATGCGCCATAGTCTGCAACAACCTGCATAATATTCAACACACTGCTAATTTCCTCTAACAACCACACGCCAAATGCCTTCACATCAGGCTTTGGCAAAGGCCTACTTTTGACAGTGATAGCCCCAGTCACCACATTGTCTAGTGCCACCTTCACAGCCTTAATGCACTCATGAAGCTCTTTGCCCGTCTGCCCAAACGGGCAGTGCTCGCTTTAGCACGAGCCTCCGCTTTCCTCCTATCCTCCTCAGTTGCCTTGTGTTTCTCTCGGCCTCCCTCAACTGCATCTCCAAGTCTATTTTATGGTTCAAGATCTTCTGAGCCTCCTCCCGACTCTTCTTCATAGCCTCGTGCTCCTTCTCTAAGGTCTTCTTCATCCTAACATGTTTCTTCTCCAACTGCCCATTCTCCCTGGCTAGCTTGGCAACCTTCGCCATCTCAACCTTAACTGTGTCCTCCAACCTCGTGAGCTCCTCACAGAGATCAATCTCTATCGCACCACTCCGGTGCTTGAGCATCCGCACATATAGAATCGACCGCATCACGCTTATTCGCATCATCAGAGAGATCAGCAACGTTCTTCTCAGCAAGTAGTATTTTAGTCTCAGGTATGCAGAACCTCCAAGAGACGCCGCATAAGAACCTCTGCTCCTCCTCATGCCCCACTAAGTGACAACTAAGCAAATCTAGGCGTGTTTACAAATTGATATTATCATCATCGGTGCCCAGCATATTACTCATATGGAAAAAGGTCCGACGGCTAGCGCTCCCAAATGGTCTCTTCCCCATAACAGTGTAGACACCTCTCCACCTTCTGCCTCCTCCTCGCCATTCACCAAGATTTGAAGCGAGGGTCTATGGTGAGAGGTCCACCACTCAGTGCTCGCCTCCTCACTCACTAGCGTGACACTAGCGTCATGGTCTAAGCCCACCTGCACCTCATCAGCATTGGCTTCAGTGTCCCTGGCAGGAATCTCCAGTGAATTGGCAAATTTAGCATTGTTACTTTCATTCAAGGGGTCGCTCAAGCCCGCTACATTGTCATCCTCATTAGAAGATGCCCCTTGCCAAGGACTCAGGTCCACCGAGCTCCCAGGAGTAGCAGCCTCCTTTGCTTCCACCTCGACGTCCTCGTCCTCCTCATCTGAAATCTGGAACATAGGAATACCCACAATCTTCACCTTTTCCTTAGTCACAGCACCACCACTAAGCCACCCAGACATGAGCCACCATCGCAGGATGCTTTGTCTCCATATCTGACGCAGCAGACGTCAATGGCTCAACCTTCAAAGTAGGTCATTTAGCAGTGATAGCTCGCGACGGCCAAGAAAACTTTGACTACTTCTGCCCTTAGTCACCCTATGCCCCATGTCCATCTGCCCCCTTCTCAATGGAGTCTCTCTTCTTCCCCTTCTTGGAGGTCCCGGCCTCCTTCATGGAACCACCATCTACCAAGCCGACGGCTTCACGAGGCTAGTCCGAGTACTCAACCCCAAGAAGGTCGAAGATTCGGTTCAACCTTTGTTGGTTTGTGAGTGCAGCATAGATACTGTGCACCTCCATGGTGCATAGATCACCGACAAGCTCCAATGTAGCCTGCTGAACCATCTCCATCACCCTCTCCAAATTATCTGCCTGGCTCTTCGCTTTCTGCATTACCCTCTCCCACCGAGCCTCCACATCAATATTAGGGCACTTCAAGCCCTTATCCTTTTAATTCTCTTCCTAAACAAAAAACCACCCCTCGGCATCCTGGAGTGGGACCACCTTCATGCAAACAAACTCTTCAAATAAATTGTGTGCACACTGGTACTACGCCAAATCACGCAGCGCATCAATCGCCTCGTGAGAAGTCTCAGTCACCACACCCGCGATGGTCGAGACCCCCCAGCGGAGTCAGATCGCCGCACAAACCACCCTCAGCATCCTCCAAGTCTCCCATCTTGTAGTAAAACCAGTGTTTATTCCATTGTGTAGGCCACTTGTTTCTTTGCACCTAAACTAGGCCAAAAAACTGGTCTTATAGCACAACGTGTAGCATGCAAACTGATACACCATCGTCACTCCATCGACGGTCACTTTTCTATCCTGATAGTGCATCCGGTGCAGACGCAATCTGCGTCAAGGTCTACCTTGACCCCCTAGGACTTGCGCGCCCACACAAAAACATATGGCTTCATGAAACACGTGGGCGTCAGCTGATGAATTTAACCTTGAACTTTTTGAGGACCTCAATAACAAATGAGTTCGCTAGGAATCTTAGCCCTATAGAAAAGAATCCTTGAAACAAAAGAACCTCATCATCTTGTGGCATCGGCACAGTCTCCCCCTTAGGCACCCTTGCATCCATCCTAGCAAACAAGCCACATTTTGTGAAGATATCAAAAGGTTTTCCTCCATAACCAAACTAGTCCCAAATTTAAAGGATTGGACCCCTGCGCTGGCTAGAGCATCACCCTCCATAGGATGAGCGCTGATCTCACATGAGCCATCAAGATCAAACCAAAAAATGTAACCCCAACCTCGAAAATCAACAGCCAACAAAAAGACAATCCACTCACCCTCGTTCATAAAACACCAGCAAAATACTTTGCAGAAAACCTCAGTGCACAAAAACTCTCACAAGAAGCTCGAGCCGATCCTCCCTTGCATAAGAAGCAACCCTTGCTCTTCCAAACCTTCGCAAAGAGCATGCCAGTAGAAGCAAATAAGATAGGTAGGGGACGACTGCCACCAACCACGGCTATTTATATGCCTCAGTCCCCCAGATGACCCCGACAGGCACGGCACGCGCACAAAAACCGAAAAGCAACTCCCTGATCCACGTGGAAATGTGGCCTCATCTACCCATTCACACGGGCACTACCCCTACAAAACCTTAACCAACTCCTCAAAAAATGCACCCAAAAGAATACCTCGGGACCAGAGCCAATGGATAGGGCGTCACTAGGGTCAGAGAACCTCGGGCTCAAGCTTCGCTTGCCCTTCAGAGTTTTGCTGCTTCAGCCCATTGTGCTGGCCCAAAGCCCCGAGGGGCTACTGTTGGGGGATACCCTTGGAGCACCACCCTGTTGCAGTTTCGAGCATAGCTGGACCCTCGCCCATGTGCCCCTTCACTTCATTCGAGAAACCCAACCTTCATGGCGGAGCTATGCGCGGCGATATCGACAAGTTCCTCACAGAGGGCGCCAACCTGATGGGCGCTCGGAGCAGAGGCACCTTCGTTGGGCCGGCCCCACTAGGCCTCGCCGACCTCCTTTCTCTGAATGATTTCTCAATGCTTTCACTGCGCAAGATGTAAGGAAGGTAGGAGGCCGATTGGTGAGGCGGAGACCCTCGGATGCGCCCCTCAAGACCCAGCGCTGCCTTGAGGACTCCATTGAAGATGACGGCGGAGAGTGGTCCCCTAGATGGAAAGTCTCGACGCCGTTAGAGGGGTGGTTGGGAATGGAGGACGAGATGTCCAAAACGCCAATATAACAATGTAAGGAGGCCACTGGATGGTTCGGTTGTAAACAGTAAAATCCCCTTGCTCTTGGGCTTGATCTATAAATACCCAGGAGCGCAATAGTAATGGATGATGAATTAATAGCTATTTACTCCTGAATTTATTGCGTCCATTGTTGTGTCCCTTTGCACTACCTTCACCTTTGTCCACTTCTCACCTCTTCTTCCTTCGTGTGGGGCACCCTCGGTCCCCTCCGCACTGATCTTGAGCGAGGGTAGGAGGTAGAGTGAAGGCCCTACAATGATCTTTTGCCAAACTTCTCATTTTATTTGAAAATCGCTTGAATCACTTGTATTTAGGGCAGAGGGAGTAATATATAATATATTAAGATAACATAGCATACGTATAAAAGAACCCAATTTAGACATCGCATGTATTAGCCCGGGAGTTGTACTTTTTTGAGCTAAAGATAACACGGCCCATTATCCCCTGGCACCCATAAATGTTCGTAGAGTGGATTTCGGCACCCATAAATGTTCGTTGAGTGGATTTCCATAGGTGAACACGTTCACTACTATTCTTACAACTGTTTATATCTTTTATTACTGTGTACTTTAAAATAAAAATAATAGTTTGCGTACTACGTTTTAGAGCGAGGTTTTATATATTGCTTTGCTGTCTAATATATACATGTAGGAACTAAAACCTATTATGCGGGAAAAAATGGTTCACAGGTCGAGTCAGATGATGCTGGCTTCATATCGTACACCATCGGGGATAAAGAAGGGTACATTAAATTCATCACTGACCTGCGTAAGAATTTCAACCACAAGATCAATGGTGTCGTCGATGATATCTTTGACGATGGAAAATCCTGTGGTGCTCACCGAGTGCTCGCCGAGCAGCCAAGTCGTGAAAATCTGGCGCAGTGGATTCGAATCAAGCTCGTCACGGCTCATAAGAATGGCAAACAAAGTTGCACAACAACCCTAGCCGTCCGGAAGGACAACTTGTACGTCAAGGGCTTCATGAACAATTATGTCACCAAACAAGAAGAAACAAAAGGAAAATGCTCGGAGAACAAGGGTAATAAGAAGAAAAAAGATAATTGGTACGAGCTTCCGGGGACTACTGAAGCTGATCAGAAGCTCCCAGAAAAGTACAGTGCCAAGCAGCTGCCAGCAAGCTGGAACATAATGTACAAAGGCATGATGAAGCTCAATGACATGCACCAAGTCAAGAAGACACTCGAGTCCACTAGGATGGGCAAGGCCTTTGCGGAGAGGGCCGTGCGCAGGCTCTCGCGCTACCACCCAGATGATGTGGGGAATAAGGATGAGAACCCTACCAGGCTTGGACTGGCGGGCCTGATCGTGATGATCTGCGAGGCCGCAAGGATGAATCCTTTCCTCGACACCATTGCAGGTGGCTGGAACGTGGGGACGGGACTCACCTCGCGGCTGTCCGCTATCATGTGTCAGTGGGGGAGCATGTCCGCCGCTCTGCTCAGGTGGAAGAAGAATCACTACAAGAAATGGCCGGTCAACTGCCAAGATACCCTTGGCCATGCCTTGGCGTCCATTTACCTCGTCCTCAACTCGAAGAATGTTAAGGGCTCCGGACGAGCCCGCGTCGAGATTCTTTCCGTCGTCGTCTCTGCCGGTGACGTCCATAGCATTGACAAAATCACGGTCGTCGCCGAGGAAGGAGTCAAACACAGTATCTACGAAAAGAACCAACGGGATAAGCACAAGGTATACTTACAATCTATTAACTTTACACGATATGTACTAGTTCATCAACCTCTGTTCTCGCATGGGCTATATGACTAATAAAGAATTATTTATGTTAAATTGTATGTTTTTCTCTTTGTTTATTTTCTACAAAATAAACATATTAGATACTTCATAATCTCTATCCAATTATCATAAACTTATAAATTACTTTTTTGCAAGGGACCGATTTAAATGTTTTTCCGTCCATATTCGTATATTTTACTTTGCATGGAAGCTTTGTATGTTTTAAATATGCAATTATAGTTACAAATGTTCCCATTAACTATTATGGCCCTTGCTGCATCACATATCTTATGAAGTCATAGATCTAAAATTTGATTTACTTTTTCAAATTTTATTCTTATTGATTGCTACAGATTTTTTTTTGTCCAAAAATTGAAACTCTTGTTCTTATTGTATCTTTTATTAACTCTCCTTTTTGCACTTTCTAAAAATAAAGAATTTTAGATTGTAGAGTATGTTCTTAAATACTATAATAGCCTAAGTAATCATTTGAAACATGCACCATGTCACTTAAGATAAATGATAGAGCTTGAAGTGAGATCTCGGATAGGGGTAGCAGTGCTAACCTCGAGAAAATTTTAATACTTAAGTTGCATAATGGTTTTTTGCTCCAAAATAATCTTAAAGGGCCACAAAATATAGCCACCGGTGGTCTCCCATATTTCTAAAGATAATTGAATTTTTCTATCAAAGAATTATATGCAGTTATGGTTATACTATCAATATAGTTGTGTCATTAAAAAATATAAAGATATCTAAAGTAACAACCTTCGTGTCATTAAAAAAATATAAATATATCTAAAGTAACAACCTACTATATAACTTATATATCATGGTTACTAATATGGTTTTAAATGATTTTTTAGTATCATTAGTATATGAGTTGTTAAGAAAATATTTTAAATGTAGAAACATATACATGCTCTATGGTTATTTAAATAATTTTTCAATTGAACAAGTTGATAATTTTTAGATGTAGATTTGAGAGCATATTTAATTTTTCAAATAATAAGTTAAAAATTGGGTTACGTAAATTATCTATCACAACGGATATCAACTTATTTTTTATAGCATATACTAATATTTACATGTAGATTTGATATTTTTTGTCCATTTTTGTAATGGTTGACGTAGATACAAATATAAAGGTAATAGTTTATATTACTATATTTCATAATAATATATATGGGTGGGTTGAACATAAATTTAGGAGGTTATTTTAGATTATCTTTCTTAATTACAAAGATGAGTGATCTATAAAATTATTATGGTGCAATTTAAATTATCTTTCATAATGACTAATATGGGTAATCCAAATACAAAGTTTGGTTATTTTAAATTATATTTCACAATAGCAAAGGTGGATAATTTAGATACAATTTGAGGGAATTATTTTGAATTATGTTTCATAATGGAAAAGTGGATAATTTAGATGCAAATTTAGGGGGTTATTTTGATATATTATAATGATATATGTGGGTAATTTTTATATAAATTTAGTAGGTTATTTTGAATTATATTTCTTAATGGCAGGGATGGGTAATTTAGATGCAAAACTAGGGGGCTACTTTATATATTTTTCATAATGTCATAGGTGGGTATTTTTTTATAAATTACAAATTCAATGGCTATTATCGGCGATAATGATTAGAGTCTATCAAATTAAAGAACATATGTTTCTGATTATTATGAGAAATTCTATGTTTTATATTTTTTTAGCACGTTCGGTGAGAATTAACGTTGTGCCTCTATTGGGGGCCTCTAATTAGTAATAGGAAGATGTTTTGTCTTTCATTCGCGAACAATAGCATTACCTCTGCTGCTGCTTAATTACCGGTTACTATTTATAATGCGCCTGTTTCCAAACTATATATAGCCTATTCCGCTCATACCTGCACGCATTTTAAATTTTCTACTACAAATCTGTGCCTTCTTTTTCGGCTGAGTACTCTTTCATTCCACTTCGTTCAAAAAAAGCCTAGCCAATAATATGCATTTAATCGGAGTCCGCCGTGGATAGAGAAAAAAAGATAAACCTAGACAATTTAGAAAAACTAGAAACATATAGACATCAATTTGGTCATAATAGATCTCTTTAACGCGGAATAAATTGGAGGCCTCCCTCGTGCTCTGTTAACCACTGTAGTTGACGCGGCGTCTGCGCACTGTTCGTCACTGTAACTGACTCCTTTTTTTTTTTTTTGCCTCCACGGAGATTTTTCCCGGCACATAGAAAAAGCCGGCGCAGCGTCGTGCGCCTCCTGGGCCAGTAGATTCTAATCAGCAACAATAGTAATATATAGTTATTGCAATTGAAGGTAACCTACACATTTCCATCTAAATAACCAATATATGCTATTATGAAAGATAATATATATACTAACATCCTGAATTTGCATTTAAATTACCGACAAGACCATTATGAAAAGATTGTTGTGAAATATAGTCTACCACTTAGATTGGCATATAAACTACCATTTATGCAATAATAGTAATTAAAAGTGCAATCTAGGACATAAATGACCATTTATGCATGCAAATAACAGTATTAAAGGAGCAATCTAGGACATAATTAAGATACTTTTAGTACAATATATACAAAACATGAATTTTGAATAAATATATAATTAGCACACAAATTTCAAATTTATAGCAACTAATAAGATCAAAATTTAAAGGTCAAAATCTAGATTTCATGGTGCCACAAGACATAAGCTGTGAAAGGAGGCCCCATAACTTAACCTAGGATTTGAACCAAACTGACGACTTATGGAGTGCCATGCAAAAGTATAAATACAATGGATATGAATGAAAAAAAATATTGGAGTGCCATCACGACCATAGATTACAAAATATTTGTATGCGTATTACGTTAAAATGAACAGAAAGAGTGTGCGCGCAAGATATGTAATCTTGATTTTTTTTTTTTGTAGGTAATATGCACATGAACTTTTAACACTTTTACTTAAGCACTCTGCAACTGCGATTCTAGCATGTAGGAGCGTGTCTTCATGGAGTACAGTGTGGTCAATCCTGTTCGCTTGAACTAGTTTTAGCTTGTTTCAACTTATTCTCTTTCACAGAATATTATTGAATCAACCGAAATCAGCTCAGCCAAACAGGGCTACACAGTTTCGTACGATCAAAAAATCTCAGATCATTAAATCTATATTAACTAGCAAATATGTCTATATGTAACAATGAGATAAAAAAAGTATCAAAAACATTCATGAAAAACGACGACGGGTAATGGTACATATCTGTTTTATCCTTTCTATAAATTTTAAAAGTTATAATTTATTTTATGATGATGATGATCATAACATCAATAATACAAGTTAATGATGAAAATAATATTACAAAGTACTGAAATATTTACTCATAAATATGTCATAACTTTTGTGTTAATACTATCTAATTGTTTGATTAGTTGGACCATTGGATGCTTTATGCCTTTTCTTCTCCTCTTATTCAGGTTTTAATAAGTTTTGTTTCTTAGAGAAAGATATCAACAGTTTAAAGGCCATGATGTTACACTTATTGTTTGTTTTGATGTTTATATGAAAAAAAAACAGAAGGAAAAAAATGGTGGAGAAACGGGAGCGAAGGAGCGGATGATCGAGCGTACCGAGCCGAGTGGAACGGGAGTGATGGGAGCTGGCTCGGTTACAGAGCAAATACCCAGCGGACAAAGCGACGTACCAAGAAACTCCTCTTCTGAGTTTAATAATATTATTAAGGTAAGATAAGACGACAAGATTCGTCCATCTCCAGATTCCCGCAGAGCGCGAGGATTCACATAGTATGTTTTATGTTTATATATTAATTACTAATGTCTCATATCGTATCCATCTGTGTGACGTCCAAGTAAAATAATCAGGCAATGCCGATACATGCACGCAGGACCGTCGTAATTTGGAGCTGATTGTACCAGAACCATACAAGCGCACCTCGGGATACGAGCGGTTTACTATCAAATTTGACATCATCGTCCCAAACCCCGAGGGCCGTAGACGTCCAAGATTCGTAGTAGCAAACTCCGAGAGATTGCCTCAAACAGGAGGCCGATCGAGAGACCGTAGACCTTGTGAAGCGCAGCGTCTTTTTGGACTCCGGGTGCCAGTTAGATGTGACCTACTTGGTGATGTCCAATGTTGCCACGGAGGCCAAAGTGGAGGTGAAGCTGCGGCACAAAGACGAGCCTGAAGATAGTAATTTATTGGATCATGAAACGGACGTTGATAACGAAGACAGCGGTAAGTACACCACCGCTGCTACTGCTGCTAGCGAGTACACCGCTCGCGGTATAATTACCGCGCACATAGATGGCTTTGAACAACACCCGATCGTGCTCTTCAAAAGCGCACCGGAGGGTGGTGAGACCGTCCGGGCATCAGACAATTTTCTCCTTCCGTTGTCGCGGTCCGACGTGCTGGTGCCACGTGGCATGCAGCTACATATTAATATTACGGGCCTGTGTATTACTAGTGCTACTGAAACATGCAGCACCCACCACCACCACCCAATGGTGAAGACGGAATTGCCTCATTGTCTCAGCTTCGACATTGCAAGTTCCAGACCCAAATACACCGATGTCAGCTGTGTTTGAAGAAAACAACAAATCCAAGTCAGTATCACCTGCTGGGACACTGAAGAAGAAAAGGTAAAATCATATTCATATTCATATCATGCATATTGAAGAGAATGTCGAATACCAATCTCTGCAGCTAGCCGCAAACCCTGGACCCGGATGTTTCGCGGAATCAGATTATTTATTTTCTTTCTTTCTTTCTTTCTTTTTAAGGAAATCATGCATGTCGTCTAATGGTTGATCATTATTATATGCTGCAGACGACCGAAATAATGAAACCCGATGTGGTGTGCACGATTGAGGCCCATGTGGAAGATTTCACTAAATCCATCGAGGATTTGCGTAAAAAGCTCGCCGTCGACGAACCGGTCCACGTGCACCACGGGTCTGCAAGGTTCAATCCTCTCCTTAAATACTTCCAAGATAACCGGGACAACGGCACCGAGACACATTTCTCCTGGGAACAAATGAAATACATCAGGAGCTGGGGTAAGATATCACGGGCTCTGATGCGCTGGAAGGATGAAAACGAATGGCCCACGCCAATACTTTACTCCCCGGAAAGAAGAGGAATAAAAAAGAACCATGCACTAGCTGCCGTTCGCCTCGTGTACAGCGAAGCTCGGACACTAAAGGTTACTAGTCTTTGTTTCCCTTTATTTGTTCCATAACTAATAAATATGGTATATTTTGCTTCTATACACACGCACACTAATGACAGATTCTGTTCACCAAAAAATCAGTTGCACCCCAGCGGCTCTACGACGGACGGGAGCGAGAGTTGTGTTTGCCATGGATCGAAGGTCGGTCCCAGCCGTAGAAACTCGAGATTTTCATAACAAACTAATATCGTGTCCGTGCATTGTTACAGGTAATTAGTTTCTATCGGCAGAAATAAATCTTTGATATTCATTTCTTTCGTGTGCCAATAAATCCATGAATATGTTTCGCGGCATCTTCGTATCATCTTGTACACAAATTTAAGTATATATATGTAAATATTAGTGCCTATCATATGGATAAATACTACATGCCCTGAAAAATTTCTCACAAAACCTTAGAGTATCTTCAAGAGTTTACTATTATCTCCCGGTGGCGGATCGACGACGACAGCCTCTTCCAAGGGCAGATCGAGGCGTCCCAGCGGCGGATCGAGGCCTCCCAGCGGCGAATCGACGACGGCAGCCTCCTCCAAGGACGGATCGAGGCCTCCCGGCGACGGATCGAGACGTCCCAGCAGCAGATCGACGATGGCGGCCTTCTCGTGCGTGAATCAAGCACTCGAGCATGGATTGAGCTCTTCCCGGCGCAGATCGAGCTCGACTGGTGCGGATCGAGCGGCCCCGACGCGGATCCGGCCACCATGAAGAGGAGGAGGTCGGCCACCACCACGGATCGAGCGGCTCCGACGGCGCCGAGGTGCACAACAACGACGACGGCCGATCTGGTAGCGTGGAGCTCGACCCGGCGGCGAGGTGCTGCAAACGGGCTCACCAACGGTGGCGCCGGTGGCGCTGAAACCCTAGATGGGCTCGTCGGGCCTGTGAATGGGCTCGGCGAACCTATTTAGGTTTTTTCATTTTTTCGGAATGATTTACCGCAGCGGGCATATTTACGAGTCCGCTGCGAAAAATACGATTTACCACAGCGGACACTAACGTCCTGCCCGCTGCGGTGCCACCCGGATTTACCTTGTTGCCTGCTGCGAAAAATCCAAAATGTCCGCTGCGGTTATTCATTCTTGCAGTAGTGTTTGCCAACTCCAGTAGTATGGACGAAATGCTGTAACCTTTCTTCCTTCTTCCTTCAACCCCCACGCCTCCCCAAATCCGCCCAACCTCCGTGTGAACATCCCGCCGCCGGCCCCCTGCCTTCTCCCCGGTGAGTTCACCGGCGACAGGGCAGGTGGGTCGGTCCCCGTTTTCCCTTTTTTCCTTCTCCGTTTCCTTGTAAAGGCCCTCCATGGGTTTTTTGAGGAGCTCCGTCCTCCTCATCTATATCTATATCGTTTTGGAGGTGAACCTACTCGCGGCCATGGTGTCCGGTTTGGGTCTCTTCCACTTCATCAACACCGGCAACCACAACCTCGACGACGGCAAGCGGGGGCCATGATGCCTGTGGCGGCCGTTCTCGGAGGCGCCGGCGCCGCCGATGCCGAGGAGCTGCTCCGCACCAAATGCATCTTGACGTTTCGCGCGGGTGAGGGCACCAGGCAGCACGAGATCTCAGCCAAGGAAGAGGAGCTCCGGCAACTCGTCGGGCACAGCTACGGTGACCTGCCCGACTGCGTGGACCCCATCCTGCTCATCAAGCAGTCCTCAGGGTCTGTAGTTACTGCACTCCTGCAGTGAACCCAGCCTCCACGGCGAACCCGACCTCCATGGCGAGCCACCGCCCTCCGCAGACTTCGATGACTTCATCAGGCCGCTCGGCGTAGGCCAAGATGGCTGCCTCGCGAGATCCAGATCTCTAACGCCAAGAGACCCGCTTGAGGTGCAGAGTGGGACCCGCAGTGGCTTCGCGAACCGCATGTACGCGTTCGTTGGGTGCGGCTGCTATCCCTCCACGTATGTGAAACAGGTACCTGCATGTGCGGGTTGACCCTCCGTTCCTTGCTGGGAAGCCATCCTTCTGTGCGGGACACGTCGAGGCTAAGTCCAGACCATGCACTTGCCCACTTGTTTAGGCAGGGGTGCCCGGATCCCCCGTATCCTTTGTTTCTGTTGTCGCGTGGTGCATTCATTTTCAGTTGCCTTTACAGTCCACTGTTTCAGTCAGACAGGTACTTTTGGGCGATGGATCGACGACTACGCCGTCACTTGGATCGGTTGGAGTTTCTTATCTTTTCTGCCATGACATCAACATCATCTTTCGGTTGTCGGTATATTTTTTTTGTCGGCTCCACCGATCCACTCTTCACCGTCGTTTCGCGCAGTCAGTCCATCTAGGTGCATACGTCTTTGATACCCTGCGAATGCCCTTCGTTGGCAGAATTGTACTTCTCCACGCATCAGTAGACACTGTTGTCTCCTTTTATGGTCATAGGATCTCGATGTAACTTGGTCTTCCTTAGAAGACCTCTATGTAATATGACTATTTTAATATAATATATGTAGTAAAAAACTCCTAAAATAATACGAGGAGTAAAAAAAAGTCTTTTTCCAAGGTTTGCTATTTTTAACTTGCCAAAATAAAAAAAATTAAGAAAAAATATTTTTACAAAGTGAGCACTGAAATTTTCTCTAATTAACCAAGTCCATAAATGCAAGTCGATGTGTCTAGCATTCATGTAAAGTGAAAAAAAAACTTTTATTTGCAATCTACTCCTTTCTTCGTCTATAAATCGATGATCAGGTGCCGGGAATGGAGCCGAGGACGTCAAGAAGGGACGCATCCGACTGGTTGGCCTAGGGGCTTGGCCGCGGCTTGCTAGGGGCTCCGGTCGATTGGTGACGAGGTGCTCATCACCGCTGAAGGGTTCGGCTCACACGTCGTGCACCCGTAGCGGCGGCGGCGTGCGGGCGGAACAACGTGGTCGTGACGCTGTCAGTCGGCGGCATGCGTACCTGGACAGCAGCCGTTAGCGTCGGTTCTTCTAACGGGAGGAGTTGCGACAGCCGTGCGCGCACGGGAGAATAGGCGACGCAGCGAGAAACGCAGATGCGAGGCTATATACGCGCGCGCATACATGTGCGTCCGGGGAGGAGATCTGTCTAAGTTCTTATTTTTTCCAAGTTAAAATGCCAGGTTATTGGAGGATGTTTTTTTTATGTTTTATCAAAATATTATGGATGCCAAATAGATTTGAAGAAACTCTTAGAGATGCTCTTGAAACAAAGTATGTTATACTTATCATATAAAAGGTTCGTGCCCATGTGTTGATATGGGACAGCTAAACTTTTATAGTAAAAATACACAGATCGCACGATAAGATAGCAATACTATAATATTAAAGTAACATTTAACTAAAAAACAAAGTTTGTGAAATTAATAGTTATCAAGATTTGCGGCGTCGCAAGTTCACGAACTATATTGTATAGGCTAAAATAATATTTTATATCATGATAACATTTTATATCGACAAAAAGAAATCTTCAATATACATTTCTTTCTTGCGCCAATAAATCTACAAATATGTACGTGCCCATGCGTTGCTACGAAATTAAATTTTTTTTTCAACGGTATTAGAATTTTTTCAATGTGTGTTTTGGAGAGTTGACAACATAATCCATAATCCATTATAGAAATACCAAAATATCTTTTTTTTAACACGAGATGTACAAGATTGAGAAGCAAATTTCCCAACTAAAAATAAATCCACCGATTGAGAACTAATAACAAAACAAACGCATAATGAATCAAGCTGGAGGATATGAACTCGGCACAGATAGACGGGCGTACCACATCAACTATAAAAATATCAATCTCTTTGACAAAATTGTCCCTCCTCTTCTCGAACTGGCTGTGGTCTGAAAAAAAAAAGAATACAGAGGTCAAATTAGCACTATACATGCAATTAATCAATGTAGTAAGGAAATTTGTCAAGAAACCTTCTTTCTGAACTACAGGCAGCACTACGGGAAACTCGGGCTTTGCCGAGTGCCTCGAGCTTTGCCGAGTGGCAAAGACAGAGTGCTCTACACTCGGCAAAGAAAGGGCCCTTGGCAAAGAGTGCCTAGGGTAAACGGCGTCCGTCGTTATCCCCTTTGCCGAGTGGCTGGCTGCTGGGATCAGGCCCGCCCTCTTTGCCGATTGCCAGGCCGGGCACTCGGCAAATCAGTCACTTTTGCCGAGTGCTACGTCCAAGGCACTCGGCAAAGAACCCTTTTGTCGAGTGCCAGCCATGGCACTCGGTAAAGTTTTTTTTTTTTTTGAATTTTGAATTCAAACTTTTTCTGTAGCCCAAGTATATTGTTTACAAGTACATGTTCGAATTTGGGACCTTTTTATAATATTTTGCTATATTTCATTCATTTATTTCATTTATTTGAATTTTTTCGCTTAATCCAAATTTGAACTGCGGGTGCGTGAAATAATGAAACATAGTCATTCGAAAAATGATATTCATGTTGGAGAGTGTATTTCGAGGCCGTGTCCATAAACTCACCCAAAAGTTTGAACGCCTTGTCCACGAAACATGACCATCCATGTGTGGTAGAAGTATTTTTTAATTATATAAAATCCAAACAAAGCCCGAAAATCATGAAATTTGTCGAGGTGTCATGTTATCGCATGTCGAGGCTATGATAAAAATTTAAGAATGTTTGAAGCAAGTTGCGACGTCGGAAGTGGCGGGACTTCTGGGTGAGTCTTCATCGCACCGCTTTGTCAATACTACGTATTCGTTAGTAGTTCTTGAAATAATAAAAATGATACATGATATCTGTATGCAGGAGTGGTTCACATACGAGCCGGGGCACGAGGTCGAGGCGTCGCGAGTGCAGGACAAGGTTTGCATAGAACGACTCAAGGACATGTACCACGAGGCGCACCTCCAGGTCCTCATCACCTACCACGCTGACGTGCTTTGCCAGTCGCTGCCGAAGACGCAAGCCAGGGTGATGATCCTCTACCCCGAGAGCGACCTCCCCAGGGAGGTCTACCTCCAGGTAAGTAGGAAACATTAATTCTGATTTCTTCCATAAATAAGTAGAAAACATTAATTCTGATTCATCTTCTGACATGTCAAATGCACGTTGTCATGCAGTTTCCTCCTGATTGGTGCAAAATGCACATGGACTGCTGGGTGGCCATTGTGGACGAGTGAAGAAAGTCAGAGTCGTACATGCGGTGCAGAGCAAACGGGGGGGGGGGACCGCCTGGCGATGCTAGGGCCGACACACCACCAAGGGAGTCGTCTCTCTCAGGGTTCATGGATATATGGGTACGCTTCTGCTGATTTATTTATTTATTTAGGACCCTATTTATTTATTCTAGCGCTTTATGCTCATTACGTGTAATCATCCTTGTGTTTTTCACACAGTCCCAGTCCCAGAACGCCTACGAGAAGATGGTCGAGTACACCACAGCCATGGAGAGCCCCTGGATACAAACATCCTGATGAGGACGGGAAGAGGGAAGCAGCACGGCCGGTACTATATTGCCCACAGCGCAATTGACCTGGCAACCATTCCCATCCTTCGCCAGGTTCATCGATCAGACAGCACGACCTCCTCCGACATCCTCATACGACCTCGGCAGCCGAGCTCCACGTAGATGTTGGCGGCGGTTCAGGTCACTATAGTTTTATTCATCGTTCATTGGTTTTACATATGTACCTTTCCTTTTGTATTGTTTAAACATCGCTGTTGTAATATTGCAGTCCGAGCTGGCCGAGTTGCGGGCCCAACAGGTGGCCGCGTAGGAGGCCCATCGGCTGGAGCTGGCGCGTCAGAGGGAGCAGTCAGCGCGCGAGATGGAGGCTGTCTGGCAGCACTCGGCGCGTCAGATGCAGGACTCTTCCGGCTTCTTTCAGTCCCTGTGGATCCCTGGTGTCGTCCTGCCTCTGTTGCCTCCCTTGATGTTCAATCCACCCCCTCCTCCTGGCTCTATAGGGACTCCGGTGAGAATTATTTGTCTATTGTTTTGTTTGTGCGGCCATCCTGTAGATACTAATGAGATCGCTTCTACTTTGTACAGCCACAGTCGACGGGTTCAAACCCGACTCCTCCACATGGCCCTTCTCCAGGCCATGGGTGGCTGGTTGGCCTGGTTGTCCCTCAGCCATAGTTCACGTGGCCAGGTGGCGTTCCTCCTGGGCCTACGCAGCACGGGCCCTCTGGGTGTGCAAAAAGCCCTCATCCGCCTATCCAGCACGAGCACTCCGGTTGGGCAAGCGGCCCTCCTCCGTAACCCTGGTGGACATACCAGTACGAGTCGGTGCCACAGCAAGGACATCCGCGTGGTCTTCGTGGCCAGCTGGGAGCTCTTCACACTCTGGTGGGCATAGGGACGACGGGTCGCAGCACGAGGAGTGATGACCTTTGTGATTGTTGGACTTTGTATGGATTTGTGATAGACTTTGTGATTGTTATGTTGGACATGTTAGATTTGCGGCTACTAATGAATGTTGGATTTGTTGGATGCATTTGTTATGGATGACATATGATATATATGTGAATTTGTGTTATATATGTGAATTTGTGTTATATATATGGATTTGTCTGCTGTGATGTATATAAAAAACAAAAAAAAGAAAAAATTGCCCAGCTTTGCCGAGTGCCAGCGCGGGCACTCGGCAAAGGCTGGTTTAAAAAAAAATAAGAAAAACTCTTTGCCGAGTGCCGGACGCGCCACTCGGCAAAAACTTTTTGAAATAAAAATAAAATAAAATATCTTTGTCGAGTGTCCAGTCAGCACTCGGCAAAGAAGCCGCCAGATGACGGTGGCCATTTTCTTTACCGATTGCTGTTTGGAACTCGGCAAAGGCTTTACCGAGTGTCTATGACGTGGCATTCGGCAAAGATATCTTTGCCGAAGCTTTCTTTGCCGACACCGCTTCGTCGAGTGCCAGCGTGGTAGACACTCGGCAAAGGCTTTGCCGAGCGCATATAAGCCTTTGTCGAGTGTCTCAGGCACTCGACGAATACAGCGGATCCGGTAGTGCAGTGCATCATTGGATAAGAGACAATTAATATGCGCAAGGTTGAGCAAGCTGACCTTGGAGGTGCGCAGGTTCTGGGATGGGTCTGTCTCTGGAGCAGAGGAAAGGCAGTGACGAGGCATCTGGTATGGTGGTTTTGCAGCAGAGGAGCAGGAACCCGGTGTATATCATGGCATTGGGTCCGTCTCCGGAGCAGACAAGGCAGCGAGGAGTTGACGACGGCGGTGGCACATGGATCTGAATGTTCTCGAAGTAGCTTGACTTGCCAAACCCTTCCTAGGGAATAGCCTGCTTCTTGAGTCAGCCTCATACGTAGACCTCAAATTTCACGACTTGATTTCTTCCTTGCTCTAATTTAAAGGTTGTTTGGGTATACCCAACTTTAAAATCCTAGGTCCGCCACTACTCGCAGGCGTCGTCACGTCTTGCATGTGGGCCGCCCTGCATGATATTCAGGTGATGGTGATGGAAGCATTTGCATGTTCGGGCAGATTGTCTATGGCGCTGACTTGTTTTGCCTGAAATTACTGTCATTGAAGATTTGCTGTTTTGGAAAGTGACGATGATTTGAGGCGGGATTTGCGGCCACGCTCGGCAGCGACGACCTGACTTCGCACGAAGGCGTCGGAGGCAGACCGAAGAGGGAATTATCGCACGGTGGCAGAACGACGACTTGTTTAGCCTTTTTTTTACGATTAGACAGTCTTAATCTCTTTTTTATTTGTGGGAGATATATATAATGCTCTTACGCTCAAGGACGAACCACATGTCAGTGTCTGATTATGGAATTGTTAACCGCTTGAATAAAACTTTTTTAATGGTGCCAACAAAGTCTGTCTATGAATTCTGAACGAAATGCTGGCATCCAGTAGGGTCCTGTTCGCTTCAACTTATTAGTCTGGTCTATCAGCTATGATACAGTGTTTTTCTATCATAACAAAACAGCATCAGTCGGCTTATCAGCCGCAGAAACCATCAACCAAACAGTCCGATTATCGTTTTTTGTTTCCATGTAGTAAGTTTGACTAAATTTGTACAAAATAGATGCAATATTTGTACCTCTAAATAAATTTATTATAAAAATAGATTCAACCATAAATATTATATTTTTTATATAAAATTAGTTAAAGTTATTTCTCAGAAAACGAGAACTGATATTTTGGGACGGATAGAGTACCACCTTGTCTGTATCATCAGGACATGGGCATATACTGACATACATTTGCATGTTATCTGTCCAATACTCCAGTCGTCGTGCATGGTCACTGCACAGTGCCGAGAAAGAGAACAGGATTAGTAACCGTTAATCCGTCAAATAAAAACATGGATGAAATGAAACAGAACACAACACGGCATCTTTAATTTGCTCGTGAGTGTGACGATAGCCTTTCAGTTTGAGCAGCGGGAACTGGTTCAGTAGTATGAAACAACGAAATCCTAGCCGGCGGCTACCGGAAGGGGGCTCCGGTTCCGGCCATCCTCACCGGAATGGAGGGCGTGGCAGCAGCGCCAGAACTTGTGGCTGGGGTAAGGGCGACTGAACACTAGGATGCGTGGAGTAAGAAAATACTCCTAGAAGTTAAATGTTATTTTTCCTATTGTGTACTCAGTTCTTTAATGATATGAGGAACTTTGAACCGCGAACCTAACTCTATATTCGCACTTTCCATGGATCTAGAGTTTGTGAAGCTAAGATGTTTGACTTGGAGTTTTAGGATGGAGCAAGTTTCAGCGAAGTAAAGTAGCTGCAAACAGACCTAAGATGTGGACGAGGATGGTCTGACGATGAACCCCAGATTGGCACTGCAGACCAGGACATCATTGTCGGTTCAAAACTAGCCATCACCGTCGGATTTTAAACTGGCACAACCAAGTCAGCAGTGATCAGAGGGGCTCATTAACCGGCAGTGATAAGGTTTTCAGGAAACCCAAAAGACATGCTGCAAAAATAGTAAAAATATTTTTAAAAATATTTTTATTTTTTAATATCTTTAGGGACCTTATAGGGCAATTTTTTCCACGAAACACACGTTCTTCGTGGACGGCAGTGCTTGAACCCACGACCTTTGGCTTCGTGTGTTCCTCCTCTAACCACGCCACATATAAGATACTGGTGTCCGTTTGAGATATTTTTTTTGAGGAAAACTGTGGAGCAAAGCTCCCAGGAATTAAATTAAAAGAACAAAAAGAATTTTAATACAATGGTGTTAGCTAGATGCTAACTGGAAAGAAAAAGAACTTACCTAAAAGAACTTACCTAAATGAAGCTAATTACAAAAAATCGAAAAAGAAAATTACAAGTTATTGATCCAATTCATAATGATATTATGAGATTGATGAGGAGCTCTAAACTGAAGTTTAACTTCACTTTTAAATAATTGCTTCCAGGCTGCCATCGATGGAGGTTTATGTTTAAATATATAATCATTCCTTTGCTTCCAGATGCCCCATGCTGTGATCATAAAAAGTTCCATGAAAAAGGGACCAGAGAAGTTTTGCTTCTGTTGACTATGTATCTGAAACACATCATCTTGTATTTCCCATTGTATACCAACCATAAACCATCTGCTTTGACTGGAAGAGCATTCAAAGAATAAGTGTCTTGAGGTTTCATCTACATTGTCGTGACATAGCACACATAAATATCCTTCCTCCAGGTGTTTATGCCTTCTGCAAAGCAAGTCTCTGGTGTTGAGTCTATCTGCCAGCAATAGCCAAGCGAAAAATTTAATTTTCGGCATACACTTGGTTTTCCAAATCCAACAAAATGCTGCAGGTGATATATCATTTTCAAAGTGTCTTTGATAGAATCTCCTCAATGTGTATAAGCCAGTGTTCCAGAGATAGATCCATATGTTTTCTTGATCATTATCACTTCTAAAGAATTGTAGGTCATTTTGAAATTGCAAGTACTCATTATATGCAGATCTGGACATTGGTAATCTGAACAAACTGAGTAGGGAATTGGCTGCCAAACCTGATTTTAAAGATATGTGTTTGTTTTGGGCATAGAAATATAGGTCAGGATATTTAGTAGAGAAGGATGGTTGCATTAGGTTGTCTGCCCATAGACTGATTGTATCTCCTGTTCCTGGTAGACATTGAGCAATCTCTCTGAATTGGACTGTCAGCTTTAAAATATCTTTGAACCAGAAAGAACCCCTAGGTGTTGTCAGGTGTGGAACCTTGTGCTGATAGTAAGAACTCCAAATTAAATCGTCCTCCCCATTCTATGTTCATCAGTTTTGAAATGAGTATTTCAAACCCTAAATAAATTTAAATAAAAAATTTATCAACTATAAAGTTTTATAACTTTTCGAGATCTACAACTTTGGTTTTAGTTATTTCTCAATCTAAGGTCGTTTGAAGAATTTAAAACTCAAAGGTAAGGAAATTCACATGATTTATTCCTTGGATAGATGATTTCAAATTGAAAGTTGTCAACTACAAAGTTGTACAATTTTTCGAGATCTACAACTTTTATTTTGGTCGTTTGAAAATTTTAAATTTCAAATGTGATAAATTTAAATGAAATTTAGTTGGATAGATGATTTCAAATGAAAATTTAGTTGGATAGATGATTGCAAATGAAATTGAGTACAAAGTTACATAACTTTTGAGATCTAGATATATATAATAATCTATTTTTTAATTATTTCTTTAGAAATTGGCAGAAAGAACAACATATACATTGGTAGGATGGACAAAACCGAATTGATTGACCAGCCTACCTCCGATGATAAAAGCTCCCCCCTTCCAACTGCTAAGCTTCTTTTGAAAACACTCTTCTATAGGTGCCCTATGTTTCTTCACCAACCTACAAAAATGCATGGGTATACCTAGATACTTGAAGGGCAAAGTCACTATTACACAGCTCAGAAAATTCCTTACTCCTCTCTTTAGCTGAACCAAAACAAAACAACTCCCTCTTATGGAAATCAATTTTTAACCCTGCTAATAACAGCTTCAAGTTCTTAGTTTCCTCTAAACCATTTTCCATAAGTAGCATCAAATCATCGGCATACTACAAAATGGAAAAACCCTCATCCACCAGATTAGGTACTTGCCCCTTGAGAAAATTGCTTTGCTCTAGAGATGAGAATGGATAGCATATCAACCACTAAGTTAAGAAGAATAGGCGAGAGAGCATCTCCCTGCCTAAGCCCTTTTCTGGTCTAGAAAAAAATGCCCCATTTCATCATTAACTTTGACTCCTACACTCCACCACTCACAATAGATTCGATCCATTTACACCATTTCAGCGAAAAGTCCGTCATTCTTAAGGTTTACTGTAGAAAGGTCCAGTTAACCTTATCATAGGATTTCTCAAAGTCTAATCTGAGGGTTAGACTTTCTTTCATCTTGTGATGTTTGTGTATGGTCTCATGAAGCACCACTACTCCCTCCAAAATATTTCTCCCTGGCATGAAAGTCGTTTAGAAGGATTTATCACAGTATCTGCCACCTTTGTCAATCTATTAGCTAGGACTTTTGTAAAAATCTTAAAACTAACATTGAGACAGCAAATAGGCTTATACTATTGAATCTTTTTAACTTCCTTGTGCTTATGGATCAGGGATACAATCTCAAAGTTTAAACTAAAGATGGGCAAGTCCCCGCAATGGAAATCTTTAAACATGGCCATTAGCTCATCGTTATTAGACTCCAAAATAGTTGGTAGAACTCCACTGGGAAACCACCTGGACCTGAAGCTTCGTTATGTTTCATTTGAAAAGTAGTGTCCCTCACTTCCTTCTTAGAAAACTCGTCGGTTAGTCACACATTTCTGCCTCATTGACCTGTGGAATATCTCCCACTTGTGTCTCATCAAGAGAGAAGACATTTCTCTGTGAGGCACCAAAAAGTTCTTTGTTGTAAAGTTCCTCATGTCTTCCTCTCCTTTTATTACTCCCTCATCTTGTTCTAATCTAAAGATTCTAGTTTTCCTTCTTTTGCCATTGGCTATCATGTGAAAGTCCTTCATATCATTATCACCTTGCAACAACCCTTTGGTTTTTGATCTTTGAAGCCATTTGATTTCTTCAATTTTGAGCAAATGCTAACCTTTCTTTCACACTTTGTTTTAGGTCAGTTTCAGGTTGATTTAAGAGGATGTGATTCCACCTTTCTATCCAGTTCATCAGCAATCTTAAAGAAATCCCTGCTTATCTTTTTTATAATTACCATTGGAATTCTTAGCCCATCCACTTAGGTACTGTCTAAGTCACCTAATTTTACTCTGCCACTTTTGCAAAGGGGTCGACCTTTTCTTCTCACTTATCCAAATTTTCTTCAAAATGTCAAAGAAACCTTCATGTAAAAACTAGCTAAGTTCAAATTTAAACAAAGGCTGGCTTTTAACTTGAATTCTATCACCAGTGCAAAGGAATAGTGGAGTGTGATAAAAAAATTCCCTGCTTAAAACTTTGACAGTAACTAGTGGGAACTTATGTTCCCATTTCGTACTAGCTAGAACCGTGTCCAGTCTCTCAAAAGTTGGCACATCCCTTCAATTAGCCCAAGTGAATTTACGTCCTGACATCTCTATCTCTCTAAAATCCAAGCCATCTGTAATAGAATTGAATAAAAATGGCCATCGACCATCGAATCTGTCATTACTCTTTTCTCCTAGATTTCTAATAATGTTAAAATCCCTCCAATCAAAATTGGCAGTGAGGCTTTGCCACATGCCCAAACCAATTCTAAGAGAAAATTTTCCTTTAACTCTGGCTAGGCTGCTCCTAAACAGCTACTAGAAGCCATTAGAAGCCATCACTTTTGTTACGTAGATGAAACTTTATAAAAATATCACTATCTGCAATACTTCCAACATCAAAGAAATCCAAGTTTACTCACAGTAAGATCCCTCCTGATCTAACATGTGGTTTAGTCCAATGCCATAAAAAATTCCTTCCACCACAAAGCATATCTAACTTTGCTTAGGCAAAGCCTTTTTTACCACTTTCCCATAGAGCAATGAAGTCTAAGCTTTGCTCTCTGGAATTATTATATTGGAATATGGTTTTAGCCAAGTTGTGAAGATCTCTGCTGTTCCAAAAGATTCCCCTCATTTTGAGACTATTTTGTTTGATTTGATCTTCAATTTCGTAGAGGTTTTCTTGGACGACTTAGCATCAGACCTCCGATGGACTGTTTTGGAATCACTACTTATGCGATAGTTGTCCCCACCAAATACTTCCACCATCAGATCTCTATAGAGGAAGTTCCTTGCTTTTGCTTCAAAAGTCTCTAGGTCCTCAGACTCACAATCAGAGCCCAATCCTTCCTCACATAAAGATTCAGGTGGCTTAGAAAAACTTATCATTTCATCCTCTAAAATATTTCCTACCGCCAAAAGTAACGACTCATTGCTACTGCCCTAAGTAAAACCCAACAGCTTAACAAAATCTACTGCAGAAGAAAGAGGACTAGAAATAGAAGAGTTTTCTGAATTACCTCTGTTATCTTTCAAATTTTTAGCCCGTTGTTTCCCCCTCAGCAAGGTATGCTCATCAAAGACTTACACCAGCCTTGGGCTTGACCTAGCCAGTGTTTGTATTGCCTCTGGAATAAATGTCATGGCAATGACAGTTGCTACAGCCAGCTCCTCATTGTCCACCACAAGCCCACCATTCATCCCAACAAAAACTTCATCAAACTTGCCTGATGCACACCCCGCACTAGGCAGGGCCACAGAAATCCCATCCACGCCCTCTCCCACACCCTTAGACACCCACCTTCCTGCAAGCAAAGCATCCATCACTCGATTGACTTGCACAACTTCTTTACCCAACACATTCCTAACCCCCTCAAAATGCTCTAGTAGCCCACCATCTTCCAACATAACCTTACTAGTAGTTTCCTCTAGTAACATATTTACTAAATCATCAAGGATTTCCTTTGATTTTAGCTTTAGAAACTCTTGGTATTCACAACCTTTTTGCCGAGCTAGCATGTGAGCGTCTCTCTTGCCCTTCTCCACTGTCACCCCTTTGTTGCTTAGGACCCTTTGCCCCTACCAAATCATCATCCAACAAATCGTCCTCCTCTAAATCTTCTCACAGGCCCTATCTTCTCCTCCATCATCATCTTCCCACTCCACATCCACTTCCTCCCTATTCTCATCAAAGCCTCTTTTTTGCACATCGAACTCTAGCTCAAAGTAGTGGTCACCAACGGCGACATCTAAGCGAGCTCTGGAATCTACTTCTGATTCAGAACTACTACAAAAATCCACCCAAAATCATTATTCTTGGAACTATCCTTGTCTAATGTCTGGGTAGATCCTAGCATCGAACCCATAGCCTAGATGGTTAGGAAGTCTCTCCAGGGCTCTCTGATGTTTGAAACACAAACCCACACCTTTGGGAGTAAAAAGCCTTCCATCTTTTCCTACCATTCTTCAAACTACAGCCTGATGCCAGAAGCTACAACTTCCTCCTTCACATCGGCCCCATCGTATGTCATTGACCTTTGGAGTTCCATCTTAGAGGGGAATTGCACAATGAATTTCCCTCCCCATACTCCCTCAAGCTCCAATTCCATTTAACTGGTACAACTCTCTTCAACTATGAGATCACCTAATCTCTAGTCAGGGTACCCCAACTATAGAAATCAGAGCCATCTTTGAATCCTATTGGATTTATTATGGGCTAGGCCAATTTATATATTCAATAAATTAATAAACTCTATGGTATGTAATTGTGGGTATTATTATTTGTACCGGATTGGAATTCCAAAGATCATTGACTTGACTTATATGGTGGGAAACATTCCACTTAATTTGAGAAGCTAAGAAAAGGACCAAGGCATGCCACACGCGCACGCGTGAGCCTCCACCACCGGCCGGCCGGGCGAGCATGGGCACGGGCATGGGCCGTGGCGTGTCAGGCGGCGAGCAGGCGTGGCGTGTTAACTTTTTAGCACTCACTTACAATTATGACAGGAGTTTCAACTCGGAGTTGAACCTTTCACATGCCCATCTCCTGAATGCCATGCGTGACACTTCCCTTCCTCTCCTCCTTTCCCTTCCAGCGCGCAAGGATAAAGGGGAAACCCCTGTCTCTTTGGTACACATGAGAGAAACACAGAAGCACAATCAAGCAACATAGAAGTTTTCTCCATTTCATAACTCCACGCGCACAGAGAAGCGAGAGGATAGATGCCTTCGAAGCCCTTGCCGTTCGACACCTTGCACGGGGGATCATCAATTAGGTTTTTGGGGACCCTCTACGCGACTGCCCGAACCACCGCCGCCGTCTGTCGTCGTCTTCTTCCTCAAGCATCGTCGGTGGACTTCATCATCTTTCGCTACTTCCCGGTGGAGAGAACATCTTCATCTCCTATGACATGACGATGGAAGTTGGACAAGGATCTAGATCATCAGAGGGCATGCGAGGGTATGATTGGTTCATCTTCTTACTGTTTTATGTTTTCTAGTTTCTACATGTTTTAGTTGTTCATCCATGTTGTTTCATATGCTGTCATGAGTTTGTTTCACATGTTTTGTTATGTCGTATCATAAGTTCTCTGGTGTTTGTTTCTGCTATAAGTTATATGCCATGTCTACATGTTTCTGTGGTTTACCTATATGTTTCAGTAGTTCTATCACATGGTTTCACATGTTGTCCTATGTCTGTTGTTGTTATGAGATATATGTCATGCTTTACTGTTATGCTACGTATCATGCTTTTATGCTTTTGATGTTCACATGCTTCACATGTTTATTGTTCACATGTTTCATATTCTTATAGATATATTTGTTATCATGCTTTCAACGATCAAATATCTTTTATATGTCACCATCATAATGTTAATTTATGGAATTAAAATGACATGGAAATTGCCAAATTATCTAACAATCCAAAAACCTAATTCTAGGCATTTCTCTGTCAGAGGTTTTGCTGCTGTGTTAAAGGTTTTGCTGCTGTGTTAAAGCCTGATCCTTTTGATGGTAAAAACTTCTTGATTTGGAAAGCTAAGATGGAATTATGACTCACTGCAATGTCTTGTTTTCATGCCTCTGAGGGCAAGTCTACCAACTTACCTCCTGAGGATGAGGCTAAATTTAAGGCTGATGACAACCTCTTTCGAGGTGCAGTGATCAGCACACTTGATACAAAATTCTAGAAAAGCTACATCATCCTTCCTATAGGGAAAGAGTTGTGGGATGCACTTGTGGGAAAGTTTAGAGTTACTGATGGTGATAGCGAGTTGTATCTCATGGAGCAGTTGTATGACTACAAGATGGTTGAGAACCAATCTGTAGTGGAATAGACTCATGAGTTTCAGGCACTAGCTAAGGAACTTGAGCTTTTTCCTTGTCCTTTGCCTGACAAGTTTGTGGCTGGTAGTATAATCGTCAAGTTGTCACCTTCTTGGAAGGACTTTGCTACCTCCCTCAAACACAAAAGACAGGAGTTCAATGTGGAAGAGCTCATTGGTACTCTTGATGTTGAGGAGAGGGCTAGAGCAAAGAACAATGGAAAAGATGTTGAGACCTCTACTGCTAATGTGGTGGAGAAGAGAAACTTTTGCAAGTTTAACAAGAAGAAAAACCAGAACAAGCAAGAGAACTCAACTAAGCCTATTCAAACAGCATAATTTAAAAAGAAGAACAATAACAACAAGAGAAATAAAAGCTGCTCTATGTGTGGCAGCGAACATCAATGGGCAAGTGAGTGCCCTGATCACAAGTTCAAGCAGGAAAAGAAATCAACAAATGTTATCACTACTGATACTGGAGGAGGAACATCTGGGTATGGTAATTTTTTACCATTTGTTCTTTCGGTTTGTAATTCACCTGAGTGGTGGATGGATAGTGGTGCAAATATTCATGTGCAAATATTCATGTGCCTTGTTGATGGGAAATGGGTCACGTGCTCATGTTCTTGGTGTTGGTACAGTCATTCTGAAGTTTACTTCGGGGAAGAAGGTGCCATTGAAGAGCATGCAACATGTGCCCTCCATCAAGAAGAATCTTGTTAGTGCGTCCATGCTATGTCGAGATGGCTACAAAGTTGTTCTTGAGTCAAATAAATATGTTGTGTCAAAACATGGTACTTTTATTGGTAAAGGATATGATTGTGGAAGCTTGTTCCGCTTATCGTTGCATGCTGTGTGTAATAAGATGGTGAATTCTGTTAATATTGCTGACGAGTTGGATTTATGGCATTCATGTTTTTGTCATGCAAGTTTTGGATGTCTTATGCGGTTAGCAACTCTGAATTTAATTCCTAAATTTAACTTTCTCAATAAGTCTAAGTGTCGTGTGTGCATTGAATCAAAGCAACCCTGCAAGCCTCACAAGGGTGCTGAGGCGAGGAATTTGGTACCTCTAGAACTTGTTCATTCTGATTTATGCGAGATGAATGGAATATTGACCAAAGGCGGTAAAAGATATTTTCTCACTTTTATAGATGACTCCACCAGATTTTGCTATGTGTATCTCTTAAAAACAAAAGATGAAGCGTTTAATTATTTTAAGGCCTATAAAGCTGAAGTTGAGAACCAACTTAAAAGGAAAATAAAACGGTTAAGGTCCGATCGGGGTGGAAAATATTTCTCTAATGATTTTGATGATTTCTGTGTGTAACATGGTATTATCCATGAGAGGATACCGTCATTCTCACCACAATCTAATGGGATTGCTGAACAGAAAAATCACACATTAACAGAGTTGGTGAATGCCATGTTAAGCACTGCAGGATTATCCAAGGAATGGTGGGGTGAGGCATTATTAATAGCATGTCATGTCCTGAATAGGGTTCATATGAAGAATAAAGATATTACATCATTTGAGGAATGGGAAAAGAGAAGATTAAATCTCTCATATTTGCACACTTAGGGTTGCTTGGCTAAGGTGAATGTGCCAATCAACAAGAAGCGTAAACTTGGGACTAAAATTGTTGATTGTGTATTTCTTGGTTATTCCTTTCAAAGCACTGGATATAGGTTCTTAATTATAAAATCTGATGTGCCTGATATGTATGTTGATACTATCATGGAGTCAAGAGATGCTTCAATTTTTGAGAATGAGTTTCCCATGAAGAATACACCTAGTGAAACAAGTCATGAGACTATAATTTCCCATGAGCACGAACTATCTATTCCTATAGATCATGTTGAGGATTCTTATGTGCACATCCCTGAGGAGGATGACACTATAGTTGCTCAAAAGAGCAAGAGACAAAGGGTTGCAAAATCCTTTGATGATGACTTTATAGTGTACCTTATGGAAGACACGCCAAGTACCATTAGAGAAGCATATTCCTCTCCTGATGCTGACTTGTGGAATAAAGCAGTAAGGAGTGAGATGGATTCTATTATGTCTAATGGAACTTAGGAGGTCATTGACCGTCCTGATGGTTGTCAACCTATAGGTTGCAAATGGATCTTCAAGAAAAAGCTTAGGCCTGATGGTACAATTGAGAGGTACAAGGCAAGGCTTGTGGCCAAAGGATATACCTAAAAGGAGGGTGAAGATTTCTTTGACACCTATTCACCAGTTGCTCGATTGACTACAATTTGCACATTGATTGTCATGGCAGCCTCTTATGGTCTTATCATTTATCAGATGGATGTAAAGACAGCTTTTCTAAATGGAGAGTTGGATGAGGAGATCTATATGGATCAGTCAGAAGGGTCATTGCGGATGGTCAAGAGAACAAGGTGTGCGGGTTATTCAAATCATTGTATGGCCTTAAATAAGCACCTAAGCAATGGCATGAAAAGTTTGATAATACTCTTACAGCTGCTAACTTTGCTGTGAATGAAGCTGACATGTGTGTGTATTATCAGTATGATGGGGTGAGGCTGTAATGTTGTGCCTTTATGTTGATGGCATCTTGATCTTTGGATCAAATCTCAATGTGATTGAGGAAGTAAAGAAACTTCTATTGAGCAATTTTGAAATGAAAGATTTGAGAGAAGCTTATGTCATTCTAAACATTAAGCTTATTAGAGAAGGTGATGGTGGGGTAACTTTGTTACAATCCCATTATGTGAAAAAGGTATTATGTCGCTTTAGATTTAGTGACCATGACCCTGCTCCTATACCTTATGACCCTATCGTGCTATTGAGGAAAAATCACAGAATAGCAAGGGATCAATTGACATACTCCTAGATCATTGGCTCACTCATGTACCTTGCGAGTGCAACAAGGCCTGACATCTCATTATGGCAGAACATCCTAAATTATATGGCCCACATGCATCCATCATTGTCTCAAAGACCTCTGACGGCCATGCATGTGTTCCAGATAACTTAGAAAGCCCTATCGGTGCCCTTAAAGGACCCCGATTAAACACATTTTACACTCATACCAGGATCAATAAAGGAGTAGCTCCAACATTACAACATTTGTTACAAGACATACATCAGAGTGTGAAAGAATAATAATAACATAAAATTTATAAAATATGAATAAATTAACTTTTACAAACTTGATTTGTAGAAGCAGAGTAGGACTACAGTAGACAACTTAGGTAGAGCACCTAAGTTGGGAGAGAACAACCAGATCACGTCGAGCCCACTGACATAATCTTGGTTAAAAGCACCAGTCAGTAGCTGCAACAAGGGTTCAACAAACCCTGAGTACAAAAGTACTCAACAAGACTGAACTGATGAAAAAGAGGGGTGAAGACTCAGAAACGCAGGCCAGAAGGACAAGGTAAGGCTTGCAAAAATTAGGACTTTTGCAGAAAAGCTCTTGTGGATCAAGTTTTACCTTAACATAAGTTATAACAGAAAGTAAAGTTGCCTTGCTATAGCTCAAAATTACCAACCAACTTCATTCTTATTCCTTAACCACTATTCCACTTGTTACTACGATGATGAACAGAGATCGAGTCTTCTTCTCCGAGAAGCAACGGCTATTTGAATCGATTGTACCCAGCTGGGACCTAGATCACCGATATACAGGAGACTTTAACTCCTAAGCATATCAGATCACATGAGATACAGGGACTCCAACCCATCCATATATCAACCACATGATACACATGGGACCTCTGACCCATAGTGTATCGATATACATGGGACTCAAACCCACAGTATACCACACCCTGCATGTGGCTATCTAGTCTTGATACACGCAGATCACCATCGAACGAGACCTAGGGCATCAATAGATGGAAACACTACAGAGGGACTCCTTTCCCAATGCAAGTTACCCGTCCAGACTCGATTTATTAACTATCATCATGATTCCACAGGTAAAGCCAACCTTATGTTTTTCATTCTTTTACTTTTTTAAAAACCTATCTAATTAAGCAAGGCTAAGCATTACTATGCATTTTTCAAATAAACAAGTAACAAAGTATATGGAAGTAAGGCAGGTAATGCAACTGGTAAGGTATCACTCAACTCCTATTACCTAATGCAACCTATCATAACTGAAGTGATAAAAACTTTATAAAAACAAGGATAGAGTTTAAATGCATCCGGGGCTTGCCTGTGTTGGAGCGATGGTTAGTTCTCATAGAGATAACAGATGTTAGATTTGGCACCAACACCTTGGATAATGACTTCAACATTATTGATGGATGTCACCTTCTCGAACATTCTTGTTGGTTGGCATCTTTCCGAAACTCACTCTCAAAACAACTACACGTAATTAATGATGTATGTTTTAGGACGATGAATTCATGACATGATGCATGATTAAAAAGAACGCAAGCAACTTAAATAAGGTGCCAAGGATCATCATGTGTTAATGACCCAAGGTCATCAGTCAACCCAATAGTCACTCAAACCTTAAGTCATTAAAGCTATTTACTTAATTTATAAACTAACCATAAACCATTTAAAAAGCATTTAACAAGATAAATCAATTATAAGCAAAAGAAATTCATACTAAAACATACAGTATCCAAAACTCTTAAAATTTAAAATACAGCCTAAACATAGCATCAGCAACATATCATCAAATTTCAAGTTCTTTGGAGCTACCCAGTAAGAGATATGAATTTCCCTTTTTTAAGAATAAATAAAAGGCATGAAATATAGCTAATTATTTTTCTAAAAAACATGGTATGTTTTATATTTTTAATAAAAACTAGCCATCACAAGGAACATAACAAAATTTGGTTCACCAAAAAAGAGTTACCAAACTCCAGATATGAATTTTTAAAGATTCAAAAAAGTATTCAGATCCTTATGCCACTATTCACCTAAGTCACAGGGTTCGCAGGAAACACCTTGGCTTTAGTCAAATTCTTGCACGAAGTCCTTGGTCGTGATTTCAATAACAGAGAACTTGTCGTGGCTCGTCGGATGGTGGTGGGGTACTCTACGGTGGAAGTAGAGAGGATTGGGAGCACCACGAGACTCTCGTGCACCCTTTGGTTGCCTCGGTTCGGTCAGAGGTGGTCCATAGTGGTGTGGCCACGTGAGCCGTGGCAAACGAATGTGCAGCTCCGGCGGCGGCTTGCAGGTATCGGTTTTGGCTGGGAAAAGGAGCAGGAGGCGTGGCAAGGTGCTTCGAAGGCGATGGCGATGCCATAAGGGCGCTAGTTATGAGGACGGCGGTGGCAGCAAGCTTGGCCACGTCGGCCATGGCGACGACGGAAAGGAGCAGAAGAAGACGGCGCTGGCTTAAATAGAGCAAGAGGAGGGGTAGAGAGGTGGCAGGAGATTTCACGAACTCATCCACACAGCCAGGTGCTCGAACGCACGAGAACGGCCCCGACGTCGGTGAAGCAGAGGAAGAAGAAAAACGGCAGCCGTCCTCCT